>JASANF010008482.1:0-34890 GCA_030248245.1 Trissonchulus sp. WLG1_4
CTGTGAAAAGCTGTTAAACGAGTTTTAAAACCAGTTTCAGGATAAGTTTATGTAGTTTTGTCGTGTTCAGGTCCATTTTTCAAGTCGTGTTGGAAAATGTTGAACTCGAAGCCTGTGGTTACATATTACGTTCTGTTAAACTCTAGAGATAGTTGCATGTGCCAGTAGAAGTTGCATTGAATCTCCACAGTGACATTGGTGCTATTTCAGTGCCAACACAGAATACGCGGGTCACCTGGAAATCGTGGTTGTAGACCCAGACGAATTCCCGCTCATGATCGATGTCTGGGAAGACATGTTCGGTATCGAGATCGAGAACGGGCCAGTGATTGGTCTGGTGGACATTTCTGAGGTACAATTGGGATTAGTGGCTGGCTTAAGAGGATTAAATAGATTATAAATAGATGATTTGAGTCAGGGAGTTAGGCTGAACTCCTTAATATTAATGAATTAGATTAATGAAACTGATTAGTTTAAGCTGTTGTTCCAACTTTTTTGTTTTGACAACTTATGTATCTCAAAGATGAGGTAAGCTTACAAAATTTTATGAATTTAACTCCCGTTCAACCCCTGTAACCCGATTAATTCCTTACACGTTATGTATGTCATACATGTAACGGGGTCAAAATGGGGGGCCTCTCCGGCCAAATTTTGGGGACCCCCCCCCCAGATCGACCAAAAATACCCTAAATTTTGCAAAATTTTCTAAAAATTTCGCCAAAAAGTGCCATTTTTTCAAAAATTTTGCCCAAATTTTGGGACCCTCCCCTCCGGGTCCTCGATTTTAGGGGGGGGGGAGGGTTCCCCCCATCCCCCCCTCATACATGTATGCTGTATGTCAAGCCAGTGCTGTAGTATACCTAAGACTGCCTTTGTGCATTCCACTGCCTGAAAACTTTTGAACAGCGGATTAAATCGGGATTAATTTAATCTGCTTTTAATCATTTCAGCGCGAAGGTATTTGGTTCGACATGTCGCAACTCAATTTGGACGACCCAAAAATGTATGCGGACGAAAATTTCGAAGTTCTCGATCGGTGGATTGACCAAATCATGAACGGATCTATTTCACTAGATGGTGCGTGAAAATATGCAACTGAGGCTGATTATTCAAATTAGGAAAACTATCTACAATAGATAAAATACAGACAAATTATATGCATATTTAGCTGACGGGATTAAGATATTGATATAATTTGTGCAATTTAGAATGCTGTTCAAATTAGATAATTTATGCTTATGTGATGAAATATGCAAAATAGTTGCAAATGCTCTATGCGACTATGCAGCATTGCAGTATTGCAGGGGAGTGGTATTCTAGCGGCAATGCCTGCGGTTATTGCACACGTCACAGGTCCATGAATTGGTTAGCATTTGAGTTGGTAGTACTGAATTTGACTCATAAACCCAAAGAAACCTGAATTTAAAGTCAGATTCTGTATTAAGGCTAACAATGGTTATCAAGCAATTGTTTTAGAGTATGTGAAAGTATATGCTGTGATTTTTGCACTGGTTAATGTAGTTAGTTTATCGTAGTTATATGTAGCTGCTGTAGGGACAAGGACAAGGACAAACTCTGGTCACATATGGCCGGGTAGCTTTTTTAGGTTTGCAAGAATAAGGACAAGGACAAGTAACAAGCTTGTTTGTGGAGACTCAATTTTACTGAAAATCTCTAATAACTGTGATCTTTTTTGAGTTTAATTTGTAAGTAAGGATCAAGTTCAGCCCCAAGTTCCGAAATTGTTCTTGGGCCGGTTGTAGGAAAATTTGGGGCTGTGCAGTGCCTAGATTGCGCGAAAAACGACTGATTTAAAAGTTGCAAAAATTCATGTTTAATTTCGAGGACAAATTCAACTTTGTGTTTTTCCAAAAAAAATTCTGCCAGTCCTCAAATTGTTTCTACAATTGATCATTTTTTAATGAAAAATTTCAGTCTGTTTTTCTCGTTTTTTAGGCACTGCAACTGAAAACTCGAATTCTCCTGAAAGCCAAGAAGAAAATGCATCTGAATCAGAAACAAGATCTCAACACGGCTTACGGACAAATAAGCGCAAAACGCAAAAGTTGAAACGGACAAAACTTAAAACGAAAAAGCGCAAACAAAGCGATGACAATAATTTGCACACGACCAATGATTTATTGCAATTTCTGCAAACTAGACCAGATTTGAGCTTGCTTACGGTATCCTCTGTAAGCTCCGCCTCTAATTCTGATTGGGAGTTTTGTGATATCGAAATGGCCAATCGAATTGTGTATTTGGAGTCCAGAATTTCAGAACTCGAGCTCGAATTGGAGGATTTACGTAACGGCAGGTCAACTGAGGACCTGAATCAAAATGAGACCCAAATCGGTACACCAAATGCAACCAGTGATGCCCAAATAGACCCCTTGCTTGCGTCTAAACTAAAAGCCAGAAAATTCCCACGTATGAATAACATTACGGTACCCGATTTGGCCTCACAAAACGCCATAGTTATCCAAACGCCGCCTAAAATGGTGCCTAAACCTAAACCAGAACCAGAACCAAAGGCAGTAGAACCAGTGGATGTTGGTTATCTGCAGATGAAGTCTAGATTACGACGGATGGCTCGAAATCCTAGACGCTGCCGACGCAGGGCGATTAACCAGTGCAATTTTTTGCAACGTCAAATGCTCGAGAACCCAATTATTTTATACTTCGTCTGCGCTGCTCTTATCGGCATGGCAAGAGCAATGCGAATCACCGTCAGCTTTTATTTATGTCCTGTCATCGACGACTGGAGAGACGCTCTCAGAAGGCTGAGGGTTCCGCTCGTTTGACTCAGCATTAAGAGTACATGACTGACGTTCTCAGGTGGCTGAGGGTTCCGCTGGTTTGACTCAGCATTAAGAGTACACGACTGACGGTTTCAGGAATAAACTAGATCGATTTATTCTATAGCAAGAGCAATAAACGTGGCTTTGAAGGCCGGGAGTACAATACGACTTGCTCATTAACGCCGAGCGGATACTGTACTCTTTGCGCAAGCTTGTACAGTGCTATCAGGAGTACATAATTCAGTGACTGACTAACTCTATGTACTCTCTGTGATGAGTAATTCCCGTGAGTCATTCGTTGCGGGTCTATGCCAGTCTTTTGCTTGCCGACTATTTGGGCTAGATCAGGAGTACAGAAACTGTATTATACTAAGAGCACAGAAACAGGACTGGATCAAGTGACTGCCTAATTTTTAATAAAATGTAATTTGTACACTAATTGATTGTCGCTAAAAAAATTGAACGGACTTGACGATAATTTAAAATTTCATTGCGTAGTTTGACATTACCGAAGTATATCGGTGAATATTCGATTTACTGTGATGCATTAGTGCAAATGTTTTGATATTATTAATTCGAAATATAATATGGTTCAATAAGTTAGTCCAAAAATTATTATTAACACTCAATTTTCCAAAAGCTTTTCGGTAGGATATGTGTACATATTAATCTAAAAATGCACACCCATCCCACACTTTCGCCCAAAATTTTGTAAGTTTTATTTAACAACAGAAATTTAATCAAGTTCGTTCAAGGGGGTAATTGCGTTTTTAGGTGTTTTTTTAAACTGCCATAACTGCACTTAACCTCAACAAAAACTAGAGCGGTCTTTTTTACATTTTTTACACCTTTTAGCTTAAAAACAACTACCTATATTTAAAAGCAGATTATCTTTTGCAATTTTACTGCTGCTATCATTTGAATACACCCCATCAGTGGTTTTTTTGACTAATTTTTGCGCCACAGTTATGAAACTCAAGATCAGCCAACAACTACTAAACTTTTTGCAGTTATGCACTGACATAATATCCCCACCCGTTTTTTTGATATAGTTGATAAGTCGTTTCTATGTTGAGAAAATGACATTTTCGTGCAAAAATCACGTAATTTGACTTTTCTGTAAAACTTTCTAAAGCCCATAACACCGACTCTACAAACTATTTTTAAAAAAGGAAAAAAACGGGTGGGGATATTTTTCTAAAGATAATGTGGTTAAAGTTTCGAAGCCGTAGTCCGTTTTTAGCTTGAGTTCTGTGGGCGCAAAAATTACACTGAAATGTCAAAAACCACGAAAACGACATTACTTCCTTAATTAATTAATTTATTTTAACCAGTACAATAAGCTGATGTAAAGGTTACAGTTTCATTTTAGTTTTACTGTAACAATTAAGCAGACACTAAATGATTTTTCAATTTGACCACATATTTTGCTGGTACTATAAAATTACCATCGTTAAAATAGTGTACAGCTATAATTTTTCTAACTTCTCAAAAGTGTTGTTCATAACGACAGATTTTTCTATTTTCAATGATTACATATATCGACAACTAGTAGTGTCGATACTGCTTATGAATTTATTTTACACTGTAATATAATATATATTTAATTTTGGTAAAAGCTCTGTACGGTTTGTATGTATATATGTGGAATGCTTAAACAGCTTTTTGGTAATGTGGTATTCACCAAATGCTGTGAATTGAGTACAGGCTTATTTAAATTTCATTAAAACTATTCTGGAATTTTAAATACCAAAAAATGTCACGTTTTAAATTTAATTTTCTGGTAATTTTCAAACTGAACTAGAAGTAATGCTGACGCATTATCTGAAACTGTACTTAATGGGTCAAATTTATATTTTGAGGCCCAATTTACCGAGTTAAATTTTTATTCAATTCGAACACTTTAGTTTTAGCAAGCTGATTTTTATTCATCACATAAATCAAACTGCACGCTAATATTGAGGGCGCCTATTAATGCTTTTAGTCCGGTGGTAGTTTAGAAATGAGTTCACAACTAAAATTGGGCAGCTGACTTATTAGCACTGGTTTAGTATGATATCAATTCATAGACTGCGGACGAAAATATGCCCAGTTCGTTTAATTCGGCAAAGAAATGACCTCATATAAGTTACGGAATTGAATGGACGTATTAAAACTTGTTGCGTATAAGTTTCAAGCTACAAAAGTTTCACTTTCTTCAAATACAGGTTGCTAATTTTAGCTTCTTGTTTTTTTGTATTAGGGATAAGTTAGTTAGGGAGATTCAAGCGTTATATATTTCCGAAGTTAAGGCAACTCGCTATTCGACAATAGTTTGTGACAAAGAAACTAAATATATAGGCTAGTAGTTTTTTTAATTAATATGATTCCTTTACAAAAAATGCGACACTTTTTTCCGGTTTGTTCATTGCTTTCCTAAGTACCCTCTAAGGGTCGATTCATACTTACAGCCTTATGTCCGTTCGGCCGGCAAAATTATGAATTCATCCTCTGCACAGCCCAGAAAACTCAATAAGGTCGATAAGATCAACATACCTACAGGACTTTATGCGTTCATAAGTGACTTAATTTTTGTCGTAATTTTACCGGCTAAAGGGACCCACGGCTGTAAGTATGAATGGAGCCATAGTGTATTATATTTGTGATATCATTATTGGTATTACTGTGGCGTTGTGAAATTTTGTACAGTATATATTTGCTCGTTATTTTGTGCGTTTGTACTGTACAGATGTATATAGCTTGGGTCATTCAAAATTCTTCTAAACTCTTCTGTAAGATATTGTCATTGCTTGATTTTGCTTCCTAAATGTGTATTTACCCCTTTCCCGCATACTGTTACATCAGAAACAAAAGTGCACTATCTCACACTAGTGGAACCTGTCGGCGTGATGTTTCACCGAATCAGCCTCTTGACGAGTATGCCGTAGGTATCTTAACGAAGCGAGCCGGTGGCCAAGTGGCTAGGCGTGACAGTCCTGCCACAAAGCTGCACCTGTGAGTGACAGAGGCTCTGTCTGTGGTGACGGATCAAAACCCGCCAATGGCCGATTTTGAGACTGTGTTGGAAAAGCTTAATGAAGCTTCTTTTATTGCTGAATCTTACGACTATTCCCTAGTTCTGTATCTCATTGAATTTATTTGGGTTTTTTTGGCATATTTATGATATTTTCGCTATGCTGTTTATTGTGAATTATATTTCCATGTGGATTTTGTATTTTGTGATAGTAGTTATAATGTAAATAAATAAAACAATAAAACATAAGGGCATTGGTTGTAACTTTGAAATTGTTCAATTGGTCATGTTACCGGATTAAGTTATTAATGGTAAATGAGTGAGACACTTTCCTGCCTGCCTATGCTGGCATGCTTAAACAATTGACGGCCATTAGACACAAGCTACAACTCTTACTGGTCAAACGCCTGTGAAAATGCACGTTCGAAACAACTTGAGCAAATTTTACTTAATCGGACGAGCGCATACAATTTGTCATATGCACAAAGGAGAATGTATCACTGTTTTTTATTTTATAAGCTTGAGTCGCTATTATGTACTCTTGTTATTACTAAAGCAGAACTACTGGACTGAAGTTAAGAGGTATTAGATATTGGCCGAGTCAAATTGTCTTTAGCCCCAGGCTGGCCCGGGACCTATACATACTTAACTTAGCTGCCGATCAAACTACTACGGCATACCCGCTTTATATACGACTCTAGAACCTTCGGTACATCTAGGTTCTATTTTGGTTATAAATGATTAATTAAGTAGGATGTATTAATTAATTATTAATTAAATAGGATGTATTAATTAATTATTAATTTGTCTTTTAGACGATGACGATGACGACGAGCCTCCTGCAAGATCTGCCAAAGCCCCAGCCGGCAAGCGGAAGAAGGAGCTTTAAATTTATTTTTTAGAAATTTATTTTCGTCAACTTTTTTTGCCGACTGCCGTCAGACAGAGCAGAATCAAGTGTGGTTAAAATAAGTGCTTTATGAAGAACTCTGGACCTCAATGTTGTGTTTCTGTGGGTTGCGCCAATGAATTATGAATTATTAATTCTTTTTTACACATTTTACACACTTTTTTTGGATTTACACACTTTTTAAGCCTGATTCGTACTTATCCGTTTGCATTGGCCGTATTGCGACAGCAAAAAACCTGCAAAAAGTGAGCCAATTTGCTGCAGTGTAAATTTTGTCGATTTTCTCTTATATTATCTTCTCGTTTTTTTTTAGTAAGATCAAAAGTCGAAATTGAAATAGCCCAGTGCGGATGTTTGTAAGTAAATAAGTCCGTAAGTTAGTCCGTAAGTTATATTCAACTGCTGCATAATCTAACTTTAGCTCAGAGTTATAATCGGTTTTAGAGGGTTCAGTTTTGTTAATACGTATATCTGAGTTTCGCAAAATTCCGCAAATTACGACTTGAATGTACACAATTGTACAAAAACTACGCCAAAATTCAGCGTACGGACAATTATGCTATTAATAAGCTACGGTTTCATTGGCTTAAACTCATGCATGACTAATATATAGCTGCTTTTAGCAATACTGCTCACGAAACTTGTCCAGTTGATGCTTCAGATTTTGTTAGCAATAATCATTATGTTAATTTTTAAATCTTATTTTTACAAAGTTTTAATAGTCTGTTTAGGATTTAACGTTATTTTAGTCTCATTTAGGTTTTTCATGTTTGGTTTGTTTTCATTTTTTGCCAAGATTTGAACTCGTAAATCTTGAATAACATGCTCGTATATTTCGGATAAAAATAGTAAATTTTGTTGTTTTTTTGTATGTTGATTTCAATGTTTTTTGTTGTATCACGTTGCAAGGGGATAGATCAGGATTATTTTATATGGATTTAAAAAAACAGTAAAAAGTTAGCTGAAAATTTTTGCTGTCGCATTTCACTTGAACGTGACATAATATGCACATTTCACAAAAAATAATAATTTGTTATGATTGATATTGTATCTGTCTACCGCTAGCTTGTAGGCTTTAGCTATTAGCTTTATTTTAGCCTTTATAAAACTAGTCAATGTTTCAAATGCAAGTGTTTTGGTTCACTTCTTATTTTTACATTGCCGAGTAAATTATTTAAAAACTCAAAATTATTTTTTTATTTAAAAAAAACCAAAACTGATTTAGCGTTAGAGTATAGTTGGTGTGGATGAAGGAATATAATCAAATGTTTTTATGTAAGTTTTTAAAACTTGAGTTTCAAGACTTTGTATTTTTTATTTCAATTTTTTAGACTTATTTTTTAATCATGTGCTCAAAGTTTTGGTGCCTGTAGCATAATGTTTAGTTATTTTCAAGTGTTGTGCATCTTAGTTTTAAACTAGTTGGTTACTGGTCCGTTAAAAATTATTAGTTTTCTATTAATAATAGTGAATGAAAAGCTGTTTTCCTCGGACCCGTAACTATTTGATAATTACTGATTATTTTTATTGCAGTGCTGTGACTATTTTAGTGTACATTTTACTGTAAAATCTCATTTTCAATAGTTTTGTTGATTTTTTAAGTTGTTCAATTTTTATTTTTTATGATTTCGAGATTTTTTGTACGGGCTTCATATTACTGCCACTAAAGTCCTACTCAACTTCTTTCATTTATTAATTATTTTTAAGTAATACTTAATACTTATTACTATTAATTAAATATTTATTTAATATTGAATGCTATAATACTTAATAAATATTAATACTCCAATTATAACATTGTTCTGTAATACGTATTTATGAGTGCTATAATTTGAATCTACTAATTTTTTCTGTGATGATATTTTAGGCTAGTCTTCTGTAAAAAATGGGTTTGTCTAAATAACCACATTTTAAAAAAATTTTTGCTTTGACAAACGGTTACGCAATATTTTAACCAGTTGCGCTACTATTTAATTTTTACTACTTTATTGATCCTAATGTTTTTACTGTTTTTCCTGCGGTGTGATCAGTAAAAGTTTGCTTGCGGGTTTTGTGTCAGATTAAGTTAATTTAGGGATTAAAGTTGATCCCATTAAACTTAAAATTAATCCAACTAAACTGATATGTTATGCTAATGAGAAACAGACCAGACTATTCAACGGTTTAACAGTTATGCTTAAAATTGGCCTTTCACTATTTAACTGACTTGACCTTTACGCCCGCTTCCCACTGCAGGTTTAAGGTTTAAGGTTTAAGGTTTAAGGTTTAACGTAGAACATGAGATAAGCATATTGCACATTGCCACTGCGTAGGTTTAAGGTTTATGGTTTAAGGTTTAAGGTTTATGGTTTAAGGTTTAAGGTTTAAGGTTTATGGTTTAAGGTTTAAGGTTTAACGTAGTTGAAAAATTTCAACTTTTTGGTTTAAGGTTTAAGGATTCAGCCAATCAGCTGCGACTTGTAGGCGGAGCTTCTGCATTTAACCAATCAGTATGCAGCATCGCGTGAACAGCAATGCCAGTCACCGTGTGAATTGTTTTCAAACTCCACATTGTTTGGGCTAGTCCCCTTACTGCGACGCGCACTGTATTAGGATTTTTTGGCGTAGGGGGCATCAATACGAATTCTACTGGAAAAGAGCTGAGCATACCGGCAAGTGCACTAATACAATACGTACATTATGTATAGGTATTTGAATACCGAAATTATTTTTTATGTACATAGATTAGATGTACTTGAAGTTTTTTTACTCAAAATAGATCAAACATTGGCTGTTGGAACGTGTTAGCTTGCTTGACACCCCCTATGAACAGTTTTAAATTCAAATTTGTCATTTTCCCGCCTAAATATAAACTTTTTGGCGGGCAAGCGTTCTATTGGCTGAAATTATAGCTCCGCCCACCAACATGCGTTCGCTAAACCTTAAACCCGCAGTGTGAATAAAACGCTAAACCTTAAACCTTAAACCATAAACCTTATACCTTAAACCTTAAACCGCAGTGGGAAGCGGGCATTAGCGACGAAGTTTTTAATCCCACTGAGCGGACTTGACTACACACGTTACTGTTTAGTATGCACGTTTGAAATCCCTTTAGTTCGGTACCGTCTGTTTCAAAATGGAGCTACACGATGTCACGTTCAACAAGGAGCATCACGTTACATTGTAGAAATCAAAAATTAAACCGGGTCCCGCCCCAACGGTTCACCGGTTCATAGTTCGGGTTTCCTGCAGGTTACCGGGTCATGGGTCAATGAACCGTTACATCTCTGATGAAGATTCACATAACAAAATATTTCAGGGGGTTAACGGTCAAAATACTGACTATTTTCGAAGGTAATGCTTAAATTTCAGTCTCACGGGCTGTCACGTAGTGTTGCTTTAGTATACTACAAATATTACTAAAACTGAAGCTCGACGACAAATTGCTGAACCCTGAGACTAAGACTGGTGGCGTGATTTTTGCGACAACTCTTGTGACTGAAATTCGTTTATTTCTGGTAGGTTGTTTCTAAATCAGATGTTTTCTATTGTGTGAAGTAGAGATGAGCTTTACGGCCCTGAAGCCCGACCCGCCCGGCCCGGGACGGCCGGGCCGGGCCGATCGGCTGATGTTTGAATCAGGGCCTCAGGGCCGGCCCGGCCCTGATTTTGGCCCGGCCCGGCCCTGATTTCAGCCCTGTCCGTTGAAGCAAACACGTAGAATGTGTGTACGCTAACGCACAGCCTGCGTAGCAGCCTGTCGTGTAGTGTGTTCCTAGTGTGTGTCGCTGTCGCATCTTCTCCAATGTTACTCTGTGTGTTAATATTTGTAAAGTTGTAGTACTTGTCTTTTTGCGTGGCCGCCTCAGCGGCCGTGCATATTAATTTCAGTCAATGCACTGAAACCAAAATTGAATGTAAATCATGCCAACTGCTGAGATCTGATGCGATGCACAGCAGCTAGCCAGAATTCGTGCATGTGCGTATATTGTGTGTGTGCGTATGTGCGTGTGTGTATGTGCGAGTTCTGCTGCTCTGCACCTATCGTCAAGAGCGTGTGTGTTCCTGATCCAGTTCGTTGTCAGTTCGTTCTTGTTGTTGTCAGAGTCGACACTGAACTGAAATGGGCGGCAATTAGAATTAGGAGACAACCGATTTTCACCTGCGTCTCATCGTTAACATACTGTTAGGTCTGTCTAATGGTTTGTGACCGATGATTTTCTGTGACCTGATTTTCTGGGTATATACAGGTCAATTCTCTTCGAAGATTTTGGAATTGAATTTTTTAATAATTGTCATAAGTCTGCTCCTGCTGTTGCGTAATCAAGTTTTCAACAAATTGAATGACAAACTGTTTTACACCTATTAAAACCTCTTTTGAAGTCTAAAAACTGACATGTAAGAATTTCAAAGTAACTAAAAATAGCAGATTCATAGATTTTTTATAGCAGCTTCACTACTCGTCGTCAGTCGCATGAGGTAGAATCGTTCGAGCCGTTGCCAACTTTAGTGCACAGCAACGGCATTAAGGTTTAGTGCAGTGTAATATGTGATCTGCCAGCACCACAGTGGACTTTTACAGTGCTTGCTGCTGATAAATCGTACCTACCTAGTACCTACTAACACTGTACTGAACTGATTTTAAATATTAGTGCACGCCGCGCTGCATTTTACCGAAACGGTAAAATAATACTGACTGTTCATCGTTTAAAAATAAATGCTCGTCGACTAAAGTGCTTGTTTATAGAATTTTGTAGCTTTTACGGGTCGACACTTCTATTAGGTTTGTAATACAAGTTTTAGTGTTAAATTTAACGCAAGGGCCCCTCCGCCCTGTGGTTTTTTTGGTCCGGCCGGAAAAATTTTCTGATACGTCTCCATTTGAACAAATTTAGCCTCAAAATGAAAAATTTCCGCCTATTTTTTGCGGGGGCTGCCGCACCCAGACCCCTGCGTCTCTGGTTTACTATTCTTTGTTATTATTTTTTGTCAAAGCCTATACATGCATACATGAGTACATTATGCTACATGTCTGATGTGACGTTACCATTTTATGTTTAATTGATTTGTCGGAATTGTTTCTGATACGTCTCCAGTTGACCAAATTCGGTCTGAAAATTAAAAAAAACATTTTTTTTGGGGTCGGGCCGAACAAAATTTCCATCAGGACCGGGCCGGGCCAAGCCGAAAAAGCCGACCCTGATATCATCTCTAGTGTGAAGGTCTAGCAATTTTTGATTAGAGTCTAGTTTTAGTATGTTATACAGCTACGCTTTTTTTCAGTTGATATTTCTTTCGTTTTCTTTTTTCGTTTTCGTTTTCCTTTTCCTTTCGTTTTCCTTCAATTTCTTAACTTCTTTCGTTTTCGTTTTCTTTAGCTGTCAAATTTTGACAGCTTGCCCAGCATGCCCTTTGGAGCCGACAAAGGGTCTAGTAGCAGCTGAGGTAAAGCACAAGTAAACTCCAAAACTTTTTCAAAAAGGGTGCCGTCCAACAGGTGTTAAATATTTATTAAATGATGAGTAACTTTTCAGTGTCACTTATTGTTCAAAATTTTTGTCTTCTAAGTCGACTTTACAGATTTTATAAATTACGCCAATTTTCAAATTTTCAGGTTCGAAATTTAAATTTTTAACACTTACTTTTTGTACTAATATAAATCATATAGTGCAAAGTTCCTGTCAAAGTAGTGTCAGTATTGTATCAATTTGTGCTAATTTATTACATTTATTTTATTTCAATGTACGGTTAAGTTTGTAAAACAATACATATATATAGCAAATAACAACTAACTAAAGTCTACTTAAAAGTGACACCCCCCGCCATGTAAATATTTGAATAAACAAGCAGCATGCAGGATGCAGCTGCCTTCATTTGTCTACTGCTCATCAAATTTTGCAAAACTTTTTTGCGCAAGCCGAAAAAGTTGGCTTCGCTTCAATTTACTTTCGTTTTCGTTTTCTTTTTCGTTTTCGTTTCGTTTTCGTTCATTTTAGTGTCTACTGAAAAAAAAGCGTAGCTGTACTAAAACTAACTGAAATTGGCTATTACTAAATGTATAAATTTTTCTATTAGGCAGCACTGGTGTCATGTGACCTTATTTGATACGCAATGGCATAAAATAGGTTTTTGTGTGAAACTAGCCTAAGTTAAGCAATATACTAGCTTTATATCAATATATAATTTATAGGTATTCCATATTGCTGAAGTATAGTATAAATCATGATTTTATTGAATTTATTGATATAAATTCTTACACGGGAAAATTTTCATATTTTTAAAATAAATTTTATTTTCGAGACGTGCTAATTTTTCAGGTTCAAGTCACGTAACCTGAGATCTTTAATGAAAGTCGTACTGCTTTGTGTGCGGCCAATAAATATATTTTACTGTAATTTGGTACCTATTTTGACATAATTAATTCTCAACCCAAAACCTATTTCGCTGTCTCTAATGAAACATTGAGGTCTGATTTGTAGAAAGAGAACGTGTGATAATGATTTCCGCTCCCTAGATTTGGGTTAAGGTTTGGGCTGTGGTCTCACATTAAAGGGTGACTCAAATTTTGTTATAAAGCATCATTCGTATGCCAGTGCATAAAAATAGCATTGTACAGTGTCTGGCCAAACCAACTGGTAATGTAAGGCTGGAGCCTGCAAACTACAGTTCTTAAGCACGTATGTATTTACCCGTATGCTAAGAGCAGTGACCCTGGTGACCTCACTCGAAAATTTTCCACACGATACTCGCACCAACCCTACACTCGCACACCACGCACAAACAAACATTAAAACTCCACAGTATTGATGATCTACAATTTTCAAATAAGAAATCGTTCAATTTCAGACGAGTTAGTTTTATTATCTATTAGTTTAGTTTATGTGCTAGTTTTTACTGGTTCGCTGTGTTAACGATAGTAAAATAATGTAAAAATTTCGAATATATATTTCGATAAATAATTTTAAAGCATGTAAGCTCTTTTTCGACCCCTACCGTCTTAAAATGGCAAGCAAAGTATATTGTATTAGAGATTACTTGACGCAATAATCAATATTCTATATTTATAAACTAAAATTAGTGTCATTATCGATAGTTTGTTTCACTTTCATTTCATCATGACAAAAAATATACTAGTATGAACCAAACTCGAATCAAATGGTGAACCAAAGACTCAAAGAGGTTGGTCGAAATAGTCTATTAAGAATGGAGTTCATTAAAAGTGTAGTTCATTCGAATGTTGACCATCACAAATGTAGTTCTTCTGTAGACGAAGTGGACACAGTTGCAGGCTTTGTTTTGCGAGGACTGAGTTTGCACCACTTTTGTAGTTCGTCTTTGTAGTTCATATAAAATTTGTAGTTGATTTTTCTGCGAGAAAGCAAGTCAGAACCAGAACCTAATAATGAACGTTCATTAAAGTAGTTACTGATCGGTTATTTCTTTATAATCGTTTGTCACAAAAAATTTCCTTGTTTTATCCTCAAGATAAAACTTTGTAAACGTTTTCATGTGAACCTAGCATAAAAAATTAGTGCGAATTTATGCTGTAATGCACTCATAATTAACTTTATTAACAAGTTAAGAGAATATATTAGAACATATCTAGAACAAAAGAATTTCATCAACAGAACTTTTGTTCTATAGTTCTATTTTGACGTCAATCATAACGCAAGAGGTCACAACAATAAAGCACCACAAAAGGGTAGAAATTACTTTTTGCGCTGGTTCATTTATACTAACTGAAGCGACTAATTTTGATTAATTAAACACAATAGCATTCAACTAATTAAATTTTTGCATATTTTTGTTGTAACTTCGAGAAACTAAATTTTGGCAATTTATAACCGTCGACAACATTCTAAGCGGTTAACGTGTAAAATATATTTCGAGGGATTAATCTTAAATTTAATTAATCGGAATTGGATACAGTTTTTAATTCGTATCGCTTTATACTTGTTATGAAAGGCACAAGTACAAGGATAAATTAAAGTCAGTTGCAATGTAAAATTTAGCATCCTGGTGCCCATGTTTTGGCATAAGAACCTACATAGTGTCAAGAAAGGCAGGAGGGATTCTTACTGAATGAAACAGTATAACTAAGTCCAAGTTTTTTTATGCCAAAAATTAATACGTTTTTTAAATGCGTTGTCATAGAAATTTGCTAAAGACAAAATTTAAGGGTCAAGAACAAGGATAGAACCGGACTTAAGGTGGCACTCAGGGGAAACACGACTTTGGCGTTTAATCTTTTTCAGCGACTTTTTCGACCATAATGTCTTGAAGGAAAGTTGTTCAGAAAGAAAAGAGCTTTCAATTTATGTGCATATTGTGATAATAAAATTTTAAGTTTTTTTTGTAGCTGTAGCAAAAAAAATTTTCTTTCAATTGAAATGATTACTCATATCACTGAAATATGCAGTTTCTTAGCTTTAAATTGATGTATTTTACATAAAAATACGTTGAAGTTTTGCTGCGTTATTCAGCCGTGAAAATAGCAAATCAAAAATGAAAAACTTAAAAAGCTGATAAATCTTCAAAAATGTCAAATTTTTGATTTAATTTCTTAAAAAATTGAGTATGGCCTTCGATAACTTTTTCTACGGAAATATGCAGTCCTAGGAAAGGTCTGATTTTTGAAAAAGTTAAACGTGTGGGCAAACCTCACATTTTTGTGTAGCTAAGTCGACTACTTTTTTTAGACCTGGGTCCCAGCTGCCGATTGCGATCGAGTTGAAAGTTTGCACAATGAAAGAAAAAATATATATGCAGACGAGAAAGTTTTTAGATTTTCAAGTTTTGGCTCGTAGCACTTTTTGTAGTCGCTGTGAATACACAACTGATTTTTGAAAAATCGATTTTTTGCAAAATCAAAAACAGAAATAAAATATCGAAGATCAATCACGTCTAGATTTTTGAATCATTCTATTGATATCAGGTGAAATCTATCTAATAGGTATCTAGGTATGAAATCTATCAAATATCTAGGTAAAATCGGTTGAAGTTTCGCTGATCCAGGTCAAAAACAAAATTAGTATGAACAGGAAATTCGACATGGTCATAAAAATTGACACATTTACATTAAAGTGCTAAACTGTATTGTAAATAGGTTTTTTGATGTCTCTTTGATGTGCAATTAAAGTGGTATTGCTACTTCTTGCATGAGCTTAGCGCCGAACATGAGTTTTGTTGCTGAGCGGTACCTTAAACAAAATCTAGGCAAAATGCAGATAAAAGTACGCAAAAGATGAACGGGCCATTTCTGCATAATGAATAGAAAAAACACAAACAAAAGATTGCCAAAATACTGCTTAAGGACAAACTTTGCTATATACACTTCCGGTCTTCAAGCGACTAAAAGACAATTGCTTCAGGCAACAATCTAATGAAAACATCTATGTTATTGCCGATAGCTATTTTATAGGTTACGGCAATATTTTTCTGTGATCTTTACTGCAGTGCTCTGTTAATTATAAATAGGTGTTGACACTATTAGGGTTTGGCTTATCTTATATCTTTGACGTATTAACTTTTCTGCTGTCACAAAAATGTTTTGCATACATAATTAGCGATAGTGTTTTGTTGCGTAACTTTTTCATTTTGGCACACTGATAATTGTTTTTGAGTGGAGGCTTACTTTAGTCTGTGCAGCTGCAGCGAACAGTATACTTGAGTTTACTTTCTGGCTAGAAAACTAAAAACACTTTTTTGATCACTATTAGCATAGTGTTTACATTGCCTCCACCTAGTATCACACTGGGTTAGTAATATCAGGAGTACATAATAGTGTTTCACTTTGTAGTGGAAGAGTGAGCCACTCTGCAGCTTGCCTCTACTATAGCGCAGGCAGACCCGCTCGTTGTCTCAGCCTATCTGTTGCAGTTTTTTTAACTGCCAGAGTGCTGATTGGGGCACGTGCACAGTTACTTGCTGCTGAGTGGCTGCCTACCTGTTTGACAAAATTGAAACAGGTAGGCCAGAAATGGTATGTATAACGCAGAAATGACTATAACACAGGCGAGAAGGAGAGTGTCTCATTATTCTTCTATATAAGAGTGAGACACTTACAAATGAAAATCAATTCTAGGCGTCGGCATTAGTGCTAAAATCAGACGCGTCGTGTGATTTCATCCGACACCCTCAGTTTATGCAATCCGACGCCTATAATTTTGCCAACGAGTACAGTCCATTTCAAATGAAAATGCCTCCGACGCGTCGGCCGACGCCAAAATTTCCGACGCGTCGGATGAGGTCATCCGACGCGTCGGGTGATGTCATCCGACGCGTCGAGTGATGTCATCCGACGCGTCGGGTGATGTCATCCGACGCGTCGGGTGATGTCATCCGACGCGTCGGGTGATGTCATCCGACGCCAAACTTTTGCCAAGCATTCTGGGTCTATATTGGCATTGGGTTGCAACTTGATATCAAAGGGCTGAGGTTTATAGTGCATGGGGGGTGTGAAAAACTAAGAGTAGAGCATTAGAGGGTGCTAGAGATTATTAAAATTAAACTAATTATTATTACATTATTAAAAGGATTTAGGTACGAAAAATTTTACATTAATTTAAAACGTTTTAAAAAATTGATATGTAAAATACGAAAAGATAAAACTAAGTACCTACATTGACATTATTCTGGCCAATTAGCCAGACAGTCTTATGTAAGATGTAACCTGGCAGACTCTCCCCCAATTCTTTAGTTAAAAGAGGGGTTACATATTTTCACTAAAATTTCAAAAAGATAAATATTTTTTCTAAATTTGAAATTACTTTGCTATTTGTTTGAGTTACCTATGTAAATTTGAAAAAAACAAATGAAAAAAGTGTTTGTTAATGCATATTTATCTCAGTTATTTTCAAACCCTGTTCTCGACCCCTCCTTTTCGATTTTTACATATAAATTTTAGCGAGTTTCAGTTGGAGTCGAATGACAAAACTTTTCTTAGCGAGGCCAAAAAGCTTGACGCCGGGTGATATAATCGGGACGCGTCGGATGATGTCACCCGACGCGTCGGGTGATGTCATCCGACGCGTCGGGTGATGTCATCCGACGCGTCGGGTGATGTCATCCGACGCGTCGGGTGATGTCATCCGACGCGTCGGGTGATGTCATCCGACGCGTCTGGCGTCGGAATTCGGACGCCAAGAGGCATTTTCATTTGAAACTGACTGTAGGTAATTAAATAGCTTTCAAGGTTTAGGCCTATTGTTTTAAATAGGTATGGCTGTTTCAGTGCAAATCATTAATACGATCTGATTTTGTTCTTTTAGTTGCATTAACTATTAAAAGTCAGAATTCAGTAGTTAAAATTACCTTTAAATTCAAGTAACCATCTATTAAACAAGATATACAAATAAAGTATAAAAAATTTGCATAACTCGCTGAGTAGTACACTATACTTTGGGCAACTGCAAGTATCATGCTCTTCATTATTATGCACTCTTGATAATATGCAGATTAGCACGGTTTTTAGAGAACTGTCATGCTTAGAAAGTGAATAATACAATGTTCATGTGTTCATAATGTCTGTATAGAAATTTCGGTTTAGTTGAGATCGTTACCGAAGCAACACTTCGCGTTGAAAATCTTTCAGCGTTATCTAATGTGGCGTCATCATAGGCGAGCAACTGCGTATAACTTCTAAATGCATTCACCAACGCAACATATGGACGCGTAAAAGCAGATTTTCATAATTATCATAATGGTGTCACTTTTTAATTAATTTACGCCTTAGATTTTTCGAAATAAATCCTAAACATTTACAATAGGGATTCGAAAAATTAAAAGCTGCTAATTGAAAAATGCATTTAAGTGATGTTTGTGGAAACAGCTCACTAAATCATTAAACGCCTGAGGAATGGTGCATTACTATTTTTATAAACCTAATTCCGTAACATTTTTTTCGCTATTAAGTATGGCATTTCAAGTTTTTTGATGCTTACTGAAGTTCTCAGTAGGCGAGTATAGAAAACAAGAAAGCTTAGGGTAGATTTCACAAAAGTGGTTTTACTAAACAGTGGTTTTACGACTTGCGTACAGACGTTTTTATATGATTTGCACATAATTTCATTACGAAATATCGCCTGATTCGTTAAGATTTCGTAAATTTTCTTAAACCATGGTTTAGCCCAGTTGAAGCGAAACAGAGACTTGCTGTGCTGCTGAAAGCTGAAGCTTGATTTCATTTTTCAGAAATCATGCTTCGGAAATTCAATTGAGCAACTCTACAATGAGTTGACAACTCCTGAGTTTTTTTAACATACTTTACTTATTTTGTATTTTAAAAATTGTACTCCTACTTTGCTTTAAAAACATGCCTATGCCACTAAATAATGTGTCAAATATTAATCTATTTAATAATGTCTCAAAAAGTTTTAGTGTCTTGTCATTTGGTACTTTGTGGAAAATTGATGAGTAATATTAAATTAGCTATTTTGTCTGAACATCAAGCAAAGTTAGTAGTGCAATTAATTGTGCCTAATGTATACCTTTAATATAATTTTTTTATTATTCAATTGTCAGGAACATTTATCATCGAAACTTTGCAAGGTATTTTCTTCAAATGATAAAAAGTAACTTACCTATTGGTTAAAAAAAATTGCTAAAAACATGACATTTTTGACGTTCTATAGTTCAAAAACATTAAAAAACATTAAACGACTTCCGCGTTCTGCAAGGCTTTTGCTCGAATAGTTGCGTAATCAGATTTAACTCGCCTTTTTGTTTAAAAGTAATTTCTTTGAGACAAACTTTAGTTGTCAAGAAAGCGACGTGGATTCTTACTGAAAGCAAGGCAGCATTAGCATTAAAATGACCCGAGAAGAGAATCGAACCACCCATCTCTGGATCTGCAGACCAGCGCTTTACCATTTGAGCTACTGGGCTAATGCTGACCTGTCGTTAATCTTTTTAAGTAGTCTAACGGGCCTATGTATGTATTTATTTAACTTCACATGGCATAGGTATGGATTATCAACCTAACAAAAAGGCACTATTTCGAAAATATAATTTTAGCTGCCTTCTTACTATAACTAAAGCCATCACCGAAACGCAAGAATTTTCGGATTGTAACAATCGAATGTCTACTTCTTTTGTTATGCCAGCGCCTACGAATCAAATGAAATCTTTCTTCCTCATTTCTTGAAATTCTAAGGGCCTTTTCACAATTTCAGATTATCTGGATTAATTGAATTTATTGGAATAACTCAACATAGAAGCATGAGACCTTTTTCACACTGTTGCTCCTCTGTGTTAATTGCATAATGGTGTAAATTCTTGAAAAGATACGCAAATTTCATGTGGAGTCATTGAAGTCAATTCAGTTAATCTACTCCCGTTAATCTGAGTTTGTGAGTAACCCTTAAGAAAAGAAGCAAGAAATTCTTCTCTACAAGTACTCTTATTCGTTACATAAGCGCAACAGGTTTTGTTTAATTATCAGTCAATTAAGCCACCGTTAATACATAATCCGTAGACGCCTTCGTTTTTATGCCGCACTTTAGTTGCACTCATTTTTAATCTCGAAATATGTCTATACAAGCCGTTGCTATTAATTCAGTAATATTGCGTTGCAAAGGTGTCGGAATCTTATACAAACCTTTTAGTTTCTTAACCCTTATAGGTAGATAATAGTGATACAACTATATTTACAGCTGATTTTGACCCCTTTGACGTTTGCGCTTAACAAATTGCTAGACAGACTAATACCCTTGCTTCATTGTTTTACTGCGAAGGTGCTAGTACAGACGCGGCACGGAATATTTTTGCACTTAATAGGTAATCTCTTTTGACAATGTACTCAAATCAAACAGATGCTTCGGTGGCATTGTTTGTCTAGACTGCGTTTAGTAAGACTGAGCTAAGATCTGCGTTATGCCCACATCTTTTGAACATATATATTTTAGCATCGAAAGTCTGACCTAAAATTACTGAACCCTGAGACGAAACAGATGGCATGAGTTTTGGTGCAACACAACTTGGCATACTCGTATATACTCTTGATGTTTAAATTAAAGTCGGACCAAAAATTGCTAAACCCTGAGATAAAACATGATTTTAGTAGCTCTGTACAGGCTGATTTGATGGCTGTAACTTGTTCTTTCATAATTAAATTACATGTTTCGTCTGGTCTGACCAAGAGTACATAATAGGTCCGACCATGAGTACATAATAGGAAGAGTATGACACTTCCTATTATGCTCTGGGCCGTGCGTCCAATGCGGAGCCCAAAATAAGTTCAAGACATTAAAGAAACTGCATGTGGGCAATGCGGACTTCACCTCCCCTCAAAACCGTACATAAAATGGCTATTTTTTGCTCCGCATTGGACGCAGCCCGCAAGGCATAACAGGAAGAGTGTCGTACTCTTCCTATCATGTGCTCTTGATCAGACTTTAGTTCTTTTCGTAATGTTTTGGTTTCTTTCAGGGTCAAGCAATTTTTGGTCAAACTTCAGTTTCGTGTTGGGTTTAAGGTCAATTAGACATACTTTAGACATACTTACGGCCGTACGTTACGTTGGCAATAACATGTTATGTCATGTCAGGTTACGTAAAGTCCGTTTGACCGCCAGTACATCGATGATATTTTATTGTCATTGGGACCATTTTTTTCTGAAATGCAAAACTTTCACATTAAAATTTCGCCAAAAATGAGCAGAAAAGTTCTGTTTATGTTACCATCCTGTAAGAAGGAAAAAAATTAGCAACAACAAAGAAATCAGGGTGCGAGACTAAATCACAAACTTTTTCCTAAAAGTTTAACTTTGAAACCATTTATATTACATATTAAAATTGTGTTAGCCATAAATTAAACAGGCATACAACTTGTCGAATTCATTTTATAAGTCTATTAAGATTTTATTTTACCACATATTAAACCAGAAAAAGTATGTAGGTAATTGATTAGACAATTATATAATTGTATTTTTTATATATTTGCCTTTAAAATTTTTTGCTTTCCACTAATGATCCTAGATTTCAATTCGTTCAATGACGAATATACTAAAAGAACATTCTTAAGGCGACTTTTAACAAAAAAGTGGCTCAAATCTCTACATTTTCAGTTCATTTTCATAATGAAAAATGCTTCATTGAAGGTAGGCGAAAATCTAGACGAAATTCTAGCTGATAAGCCGATTATAGGTCATTAGTTCAATTAGCCTAGTCTCATCAGTTAGGGCAGATTTACTTTTGTCTTCAATCATACGTGGTGATATATGTAGGGTGTCGGCGTAGGTCGCATTATAAAATCAATGAGCTAGTTCAAACCGCCTATCAAAATCATTATACTGCTCGAGGTTGCAGCCTATCTCTTTTCTCGTAGACTAATAGGTAAAATGCATACCTAAAAAGGCTGAGTACACTAGAGCCAATTTCTAAAATGGATTAATTGGATTAGTTTAAAATTTGTGTCAATAGCCCAATTTGTCTTTGAAAGTCAAAATAGTTTGCTTTGGGCCTTAACCAAAATTGGATTTATCGGATTAGATTTAAGTTTATTTCGTCAATAATGCAGCGCCACTTAAACGTATTTTACTGAAACTTAGCACACACCGAGATTATGTATGTAAGCCATGTAGAGCGAAATTTCAGCAGGTTATTTTCATTTTGTGCTGTGTTATTAGCAAAATTAATTTAAATCTAATCCGTTAAATCCAATTTTGGATAAGGCCCTTTGAAATAAAATGCTACCTCCGATTAAAGCCCGGTTCATACTTGTCCTTAAGAATACAGCGACAGGGACAAAGCCAAATTTCGGTCAGCTGCTGTGAAGAATTGACAAAAGTGTTTCAGCTAACTTTTTGCATACGATTCGAACGTGACCGAAACTTTCTTCATTCAAATAATTAGCTTATTTGGCTTGCTAGTTTTCTAGCAATTGCTTGAGGACAAAATTGTAGGGACAAGGATAAGGACAACTATGAACCGGGCACAAAAATGTTAAAAAATGAAACTTGAAGTTGTCCTTTGGTAATCTACACAGCTCGCAGTGGATACTTAAATTTTTTAAATTAAACAAATCTTTTTCACAATTGTCAGAAACCAGTTTTTTCCGGAAATTGCACACGTAGCTGAATTTGTTTTAGTTAGTATTGACCTTATTGAAAGTTTTGAAATATTTATTCATAAAAATATGCACATTAAAATTTTTTTAGAGAGCAACAAATTGATTCTTACGATCACTATAACTCCACTTTACCGTACAGACTAAATTTTTTTGGCATATGGATGCATATTTTGTTAGCCTGCCAGTAATTTTTACTCTGATTAAAATAAATAATGAATGACTATCGTTAGAAAAAAATATAAAGATTCGTAAGTTAACAGATTTAGCCCAATTAATATGAATTCTGTGTAATGAGCATGAAAAATTATTGAAAAACAGTAAAACATATTATTATATTTAATGATAATAGTCACAAATTGATAAAAGTTCTACTAAATTCTAGCAAAAACGTTACAAATACAAGTTTTTAAGTCAGCTAATGAACTGAACTTTTGTACTATTTTATACAGGTAGTAGACAGTCAAGGTTAGAATACACAGCTTTTATGAACCTTTGAAGTACCTATTACAGTTTAGTTTGGTTTTTGAGGTCAACGAATTTGTTACAACTACTACCAAAATATACTTGTGTCCTACTGGCCTATAAATAAGTAAATAATCTTAATTCTGCTTATTTTTAGCTAACAAACAACAAATGGATTTATTTGAGTTCATCGAAATTACAAAACTACCCAACGATACGCATATTTTAAATCAGTCTCTTTTACCCCCCACTGACCATTACATCGTTCTAATGGTGCTATACGCGACCCTAGGCTTACTGGGAGTTCTAGGGAATCTGAGGGCGCTTGTGATTATTTTTCGACTCAGTTGCAACTCGAAACGCCGAAGTGTTCGCCGAAGAATCACCGCTGCGCCAAATCGACCAATGCTGATTTATTCCCTGAGTCAAGTTTTGGTGCATCTTCTGGTACTTTTGGGTGTCCCCTCGATTTTGATCGACCTAACAAACTCTATTTACCCGCTGGGAATCATGATTTGTAAACTTCAGTGGGCGATTGAGAATTTGAACAAACTTTTGTCCAACTTTTTACTGCTTACCATGAGCGGCTATTGCTATGTGAATATTTGTCAAACTCCTGTAGCTAGCGCTCTGAAGCGAATCACTCAGAAACTGAACATTTTCGCTGTTTTAATGCTGAATTTTTTACTAGCTATGGCACTGACGGGTCCTATGTTTTCTAATAGCAGCGTTTACGCCATGGTTTTTAACGTTCAAAACAGCAAACTGGTTTTAACGCAAAAATGCCTGTTTCTGCCCACCAAGCAGCAACAGAACATTTTCGTAACCTGCATGTTTTTGGCCGGTTATGTATTTCCAACGGCGCTACATTTCTACTTCTATGGATCAATTTTGGCGTACGTACGTCAAACGTACCGGCAAAGTAGCGCTGTACCCAAATACTGGCCCATGCGAAACGTCACCAAAAAGTGCGCCATTCAACTCACAGTTTATCTCGTATGTTGGACCCCCTTTTGGACCACGGCTATGTACAATGCCTGGGCACAGGGTACAGCCATGCAAACTATACCCGTCACAGGACAGTATATAATCCACAGCCTACCCTACTTATATGCCGCTATCAATGCGACAATATACCTGTTTCTCAATCGATCTGTTGTCACGTGGTCTAACGGATCTAGCGAGCGATTTCACTCGAATTCGACTCAAATCACACAATACGGGTCAAGTAGAAGCTCTAGAGTAACGGAACTATTTAGAACTTTGTCGTGCACTAATTCAGTGACTAGTGTGTGATTGTTGAAGAATTGAATTGATTATTGTATTGAAATGGCATTAATAAATTAAATTAAATTAAACATAATGACTTTGTCTTAAATGAGTGATAGGAGTTTTCATCAGCTAACCGCATTTAAAACTGGTTTTCTTATCTATTTGGATGTCGCTTAAGCTTGAGTCTAAGTCTTAAGCCTAACTAGCTAATATTAATTATCAGTAGCAAGCTGGAAATACTGGCTGCTTGATACTGATTAATTCTTTAATTGAGTTATTTCATTAAAAATTATATCGCATGAAAATGTCATATGCATTTACTAGAATTATAGTTTCAGTTGACTGAGTTATGAGTTTATTAAATGAGTTCAACATGAGAATATTCAAATAAAAAAAATTACTTGTTTTAAACTCTTTAGTCCTTAGAAACTGCTAATCAATAATACTATTAGTTTTACTACTTTAAAGAAACTACTATTAGTTTTAGTATAGAGCCTGTCACAGCCCTAATTTAAAATTCAAAGTAGGTATAAAAGATTTAGCTTTTGTAAACACATGAAGCAGGTGACTAAAAATAGCTTTTCAAAATTTCGCCTGATGGACATGAACCAACAATATACTGTGTATACTGCTTTTGAATATGGTGGGCGTACAGTAACTTTTTTGTCAGAGTGACCAATAATGACCAGTGATGGTCACTACACAATTCTTCTCCTTCTAAGGATCAAGAATGTATACACATTGTTGAGGCTATCTTTTACCATTTTTGAGCAATAAGCAAAAAAATGAAGTGGGCAACCTTTTGTCCGTGGATTGTTTTGATTGGCTGATGCAATGGCTACAGTGTTACATAGTATGTCGAAATAGGAAAATAGCTGCTGCCAAAATGCTGTGTTCGTACTAGAGTTCGCAACGGGTCGAAGTTTTACGACCCGACCCGACCCGACCCGAGATAGATTCCAACCCGACCCGACCCGACCCGACCCGACCCGAACCAACCCGATTTCTGGTTAAGCTGCTATAAAAACTCTTAAACACAAAATTTTCTTGTGAAGTTTTTGTTATTAGTTTTTCGTGATATGTAGGTGATACGGTCTGTGAATCTTCAGTCCAGTAGTCATTCTACCACGAGTCCATTAGCCTGAGAAAATGGTCAAACCGGCAAAATTCAACGTAAAAATTTAGGATTTTTACCTAAGATTTTTGACCCGAACTGACCCGCTTAACCCGCGGGTCGGAAAATCTCAACCCGACCCGCCCCGTACAGGCCCAACCCGACCCGACCCGACCCGACCCGACCCGACCCGACCCGACCCGACCCGATTGCGAACTCTAGTTTCGTACGAATGTTAATTTGTAAGTAAATTTCGGTTAAAAATAGACTATTTCTTTTGTAGTGAAATTTCAGTATCAAGCAGGGCGTACCCTACAACTATGACTGTCCATGACTGAGAAAAATGACTAGGTGACTTATTGGCTGAGCCAAAGTAGGTAGTACAATATGCAAATGAGCGGCAAGCGTTTATAATTGTAGGTAAAGTTTATATAAAAATGAGCTGTAGTTCGAACAAAAGTTGTACGGCATGAGTTAGGGAAACAGTTGCGTGAGTTTTGAGGGAAAAGCAATTTACTGAATTAACTAGACTGAATGGTTAGATGCATAAAATATAAATAAATAAGCAAATAAATACATAAATATAGCATATACAATCAGCATGGTTTGTACTACAGTCAAAATTATTTTGGTTAAGCTTGTCAAAGTTGAGAAAGAGAGAGCTCAAAAATGAACATTTAAAAATAATTACTATCGGTTGATTAACCATTGTCATTTTCTGACTATATAGGGCAAATTCGTGAAATGGATTGAAGTGGTAAGGTAAGGTAAGTGGTAATGGATTTAATTGGTAACTGTTAAACTGCATTTCAGTTTCGTAGACAAGGTATTATCACTGATTAATACCAAAATCAGATACATATGCATAATACATTTATTCATGACTTGACATACAATCATATAAATCGGCGAAAATTTTATAATCAATTAACGTCTGAATAAAAATTGTTAAACGAACCACAAGAGGATACAAATAAAACATTTTGCATCTCAACAGCTTGACGTCAAAAACTACTTTTTATTCCAAATTTCAGCTATTTTCGCATAATTTTTCAGTTTCTTCCTGTGCAGTTCATATAATAACTTGTGCACCCTGCATTCAATCAAATAGCAGAAGTTTTGTTAATGCCCGAAACACTAAAAACTTGTGACTGATTGGTGTCCATGCAAAATATACTTTTCAGTTCTTCTCTTATTTGGGCGTTTTTTTGAAAATACACAAAAATATTGGTTCCTGAATTTAAATTGATCAAAATCAGCAAAGTAGGACCAATCCAAGTGCGGATATGAAAAGGTAGTACGGGAAGGAAGGCAGCTATAAAATTTGGAATAATATACAGAAAAAAGGTAGATACAATAACTAACTGAAGCGTCTGTGTTACTTTTATTTGACGCTCTTGATTTCGTTTCAAAACTTCTGAAAGGTTTCTATCAAATTTAAAGTAATGCAGACTTAACATAGCAAAACCGTAAATCGCTACACTAGCTACGCTGCAGAGCATTTTGTAGGAAGACCACAGTGTCATGACTTTTCGAGGGGGAATATACGGTAAAGCACATTTACGAAACGTTAGCGTAGCAGTAGGTCTTTCCCAATAAACAGAAACAATTACAGCAGCTACACAAGCTGAAGATACTACGAGCCCAAATAAACAAGACCACAACACTTTTTTAGCTGTGATCTTAGAGTACAACTTTATGCTTGTACAAGCAATGCAGCGGTCAACGGATATAAACAATATCATAGTGGTGATGGTAGTCTCGCCAAAAAATAACAGCAAGATGTGTGGTTTCCAGAGACAATTCCATTTCGACATGGGCTCTAGTAAAGAACCAGCACCTTCGGATAAAAGAATCAAACGATAAATACCGAAACTTGCCATCCCAAGACCAAAAGTACAATCCCCTATTGCTAGGGCAAACGGGAAGCAAAATTCTTTTTTGCGTAAATCTTTATTGCGAGCTATAGCGATTAGAATTAATAAATTGGTAATAAGTAAAAAGAAACCTTCGCTTGCAAACACGCTTGAGAATGCTACATATCTGGAATGTAGTCCGGTCCACCTTAGTGAAAAGTTAGTTCCAGTAAACGAATAGTTAGTGTGGTTGTTCATTCCTCTAAATTAGTAATGATTATATTCGAGGGTTCTCAATAAAGCCTTTTAGCAAATACAGAAAATTGGAAATATGTGCAGGTCAATAAATTTTTATGCAATTTCAATCAGTTTAAAATATAGATATGTACCTACGCATAAAAACTTTTGTTTTTCATTTAAAAATGTTCACACACGATTATTCACATGTCAATGTAAGATCTAAGTTTTAGATGAGTTAAAATATACAGTATACCCGTTTTATTTAGTGCTTCATTATCCTTCTAGTAATTGGAAAAATTCCAAGAAGTAACAGTTTTCACATACACTTTGTAGTGTTGGAAATTCATATTTCTTAGCTTCAGAGGTGGACTCCTTTTGTTTGATACGAATATAATATGCACAAAAGGCGTGAATATTATAAAGACAAATAGAAAACCTCCTTCATGGTCGATTCAAAGCTATATATGCGCGCGCAATGGAATTAAAAAACAAAAACATGAATCGATTGTTACAAAATGTAGCTAGTGGTTTTATTCCTGCGCAGATGTGTTTTGAAAAAACAAGTGATTAATGAAACCTTGTGATAAAAAATTAATTAATAATTAAATTAATGGCATTAATGCTCACGAAGATCTGCGTCGGAGTCATGTCTTTAGATTGGCTTATTTTTTAATTTATATAATTAAGGCTAAATAAAACGGAGTCTACTATTGTACACGTATGACTCATAATTTAATAAACTTGACTAATACTATTCAAAACCATACAAATTCTTCATTTCCGTCGTGATTCTGGTTCAGATTTTCTATTATTTAATGATTTTGTTCCAAAGTAGCTACCTGCGCAAAGTTTTGGACCGCAATAATTACGACCTATATGCAGTATTTTTAAGTTCATTTTATGGCTTTACTTGCATGTATTCTATTAGTGTCAGTCGGTTTCAAATAAAAATGGATTCTAAGCGTCGGGATTAGTGATGAAATCGGACGCGTCGGGTGATGTCATCCGACGCCCTCGGTTATGCAATCCGACGTCTAGAGTTTTTGCAGCCAGTTTAATTAGCTGTCAAAGTTCAGGCCTAAAGTTTTGGATAAGGGTGGCTGCTACAATGCAAATTATAAATACTAACGTATTTTATTGCTTAGTTTTTTTAACTAATAAAAATAGGAAATCAGTAGGTAATAGCTTATATGTCAAGTAAATCCCTATTAACCAACATAAGAAAATAAACTATAAACAATTTTGCATCCCTCGTTGAGGAGTCACTCTCAAAATTTTTTCCAGCAAGCACTACAATTTCTAACTCTATAATGCACAGCCAGGCCCGTCGGATGATGTAATCCGACGGCCTCGGTGATAAAACTCGACGCGTCGGATGATGCCATCCAACGCGACGGATGCTGCAATCCGACGCGTCGGATAATGAAATGGCGTCGGGCAAATCCATTTTTATTTGAAAACGACTGTAACTAACCAAACTCTTCGCTGAGTTTGATACAAATTTAGTCACATTGGGTGGAATTATAAGATGGTGATCAGCCAGTGACTTAATCAGTCGCTAAACGTTCGTGAATTAATGTAATTAACGTAAAAATCAATGATACCGGGGCGCACTGTGCAGTCAACTTGTAACCGTGTCTCGGTTAATTTTTATACGAAATAAACTATTAATTTAAGGAGTGGCATCAATCGTTTTAGCGGTCAGCGGTTGCCGACAGACGTATTGACAAGTGACAGGGCGCAGTGAGCGAGTAGTGCTTAGATCCAAACAAAATGAGCGTGCTATATATCCCATTTTTTTAATTCGGGTTAATAATCTGCGTTTTCCAGCTTCTGAAGTTTCTGGAGTGAGGACATTTGAGGTCATTTGGACATGAGGACATTTGTCACACTAAGTCAATAAAGAAATAACAAGTACGTTTTGTGAGTAGAGGATTTCTTACGGTTTGAGATTGCCCTAAGGAACCTTGTCAAAATTGCAAACGTTTAAACGTTTGCAAAAACGTTCAAACATTTTATCGTTTCAAAACGACAAAACGTTTGAAAATTTGTCGTTTGGAAAAACGTTTCGTCAATACTTAATGTGAAGCTCAAGTTTAACCTAGTAACGTTAGCCGGTCCAGTCATTTTTTGTCAAAGTGCAGCTTTCTTTAAAACTTTATTGGAGAGCCCTAAATTCAAATTGTTCGGTTTATGTTACATTTTCTACAAGATAGGTTTTTTAAATGAGCAACTTCCTTTTTCAACCTTTTGCAACTATAGTTTGTAATTTAGTTTATCTAATTAGTTAATTAATCTGTCTCATAGTGCTTGCAGTTTTCATGTAATTATTTTATCAATCTAGATTTTTTTATTAATTGTTTAATATTTAAAAATTTAATTACACAAAAATCTACTATATGTATGTTGTTGTAGCACAAATATGCAAGAAAATGTTAAGATTGCAACCAAATAAACACACAGGCAGAGAGTTTCTGTCACAGTCATTCAAAATATTTCTACATATTATGTTACGTAGTTTATCAGCAGATGCTAAATTTACGAGACTGGAAGTGAAATCGTTTTGTCGTTTGCAAACATTTAAACGTTTGCTTTCTCAAACGACAAAACGTTTGAGAATGTCGTTTGCAAACGTTAAAACAAACGTTTTTTCAAACGTTTAAACGTTTTCAATTTTGACAAGGTTCCTAAAGTGATGAAGTGCATATTCTGCGGATATTCACAGAATATAAAACGCGGCACGTTCTGAATTGCAGGCACTCCGTTTGTACCCTGTACTCAGACTGAGTCTCTCAAGTCAGTAGTATTTGGCTCCATCAGACAACTAATTATTGCTCAAATTTATTATGTGAACCACGTGCGTGAATAAAGCTACACATACATATTATTTTTGTTGGCACAAATGATATTACCAAGCACAATTGATAGAAAATCACCAACCTAAATTTTAAAAAAAACAAAAAGGATCAGTAGTCCGTACTCGATTTTTACTTGCACTCTGCCGGCGCAAAAATTAAGACGACACCAATATAATTGTATAAAAATGTCAAGCGCGATTATTTCGTAGTGTTTATGATAGAACAATACAAAAACAGCGAAAACTAAATCGCTTGCCATAATAATATGAACTTTTGGCTGACAAAGTTTCTCATTCGGCACCAGCATCACTATCGATTGCTTTGATTATTGGCCTTATATACATATATACATCCAATTGGATGCTCATCAATGCACGCACAAACAACGCACAACACACGCACATACTACGCTGCACAATTACGCTGCTGCACAGCACAACTGAACAGGTTACAGCATCTGTTATAGAGAGACCTGAGTTTTCTCTCTGTAACAGACGCTACCCTAATATCTAGTATACGCGGCGGCCTGGCCGCCGCGTACAAAATCAGAGGATGGATGCTGCTTCCTAAAAGTTACTTGTGCAATAAACTTGAGAGACGGTGATTGTCTGCTTTATTTTATGTTTATGAAAAATGGAAAATCCTTGAGTGTTGAACTATGTACACCTATGACAGTTTTTGACTTTGAATTGATGCAGATCGGATATTTTAGTCTTAAATGGTAATTCAATACTAAACAAATGTACCTGTGTACCTGTCATTTGTACCTACTGCCTAATTTGATAGGTTTGCTAGAAAATCACTTCATATTTGCTTTGTTTCTGTTAAAAAGTTTTTTTAATATACCAAGAACTTCGAAAAAATTTGTATAAACCTACTAACTTTCAACTTGACAAACTTTATGTAAATATAAAATTTCTGAATAAAGAAATGATTTAGTCATTAAAATTGTTGTGTTGTTTTGTTTACAACTAGAAAGTTTCGGGTTATAAAATTGATTGATTTCAGTATATTTTGAACATAGTTCATTTGTTCTGTCCCTGCCGCAAGATCATCTATCCGCTCTAATGAATTATACGTGTCAGGTGTATTCGCTAGGGCAACTATATATATATATATATATATATATATATATATATATATATATATATACATATACATATATATATATATGTGTGTGTGTGTGTGTGTGTGTGCGTTTGCGAATAATCCTATTGTTGTGTGAAATCGTGTTTTTTGTGCAAACTGGCCAGGGCAGCAAACCAATAAACTTCTTTGATTCGCCTTTTTGGGTTGCTGTAGCATGTCTGATTGTGTCCATGAATCAGAACTGTATAAATTTTGCATAAAATTGCTGCAACGTTAGACAAAACTGGATCCGTGTTTTTGTGCATTGCAAGTCCATGTAACAGAAGTAAGTGTAAAGTCAAAAACATGCCGTGCATTTGGTTCACCCTTTACTAATTTACAGCACAGTGCAAATATACACAAATAAAAACAATGGGATAACACAAACACTTAAAATACGTTGGTGCAGACCTGGAGAAAGTAATCGTTTAGCGTAAGAGTACGACAATGCCATTTTTAATATTTATGAAAATACATAAAGCGACTTGGACTAATAACAAATTTGTAGTAATTATTGAAAATTTTGTTATCTCAATAAACGTAAATGCCGCATATCGCCTACGCTCTAAACAGGACAATTATTTGAATCAGTAGTGTCCTTTGATTGTGCTTGACGAAATACATAACACTGTAAGCAACTGTATATAGCAATTGTGCCAAACCCAGTTTAATTAAACGCGAATAGTTTTGGAAGTTTTGTTGACAGCAGACACGGTGTGAACTTGTGTTTGCTCAGGACTCATACAAAACATAATTTTTAATTCTTCTTTTATTTGTTCGTTCTTCTTAAAATACACAAAAATGTTGGTGCCAGAATTTAAGTTAATAAATATTAGCATAATTGGACCAACCAAACCACGAGCTTGAACAGATAATAAAGGAAGTAATGCCAGCATAAAGTTTGGAATGACGTACAGAAAAAAGGTACACAAAATTACCAACTTGAGTGTTTGAGTTACCTTTATTTGCCGTTCCTTATTTCGTTTTAAAACTTCAGAGAGGTTTTTATCGAACTTGAAGTAATGCAGGCTCAACATAGCAAAACAGTAAATTACTACGCTAGAAAAGCTGCAAATTATTTTGTAGGAAAACCATATCTGCACTATGTTTCGCGGTGGAATGTGCGGTATGCTGCATGCGCGATTAATATGTGCAGCAGTATCTTTTTCCCAGTAAACAGCAACAATTATAGCAGCCAAGCAAGCTAAAGAAACTACAAGTCCAAACAAGCAAGCCCCAAGCACTTTTCTGGCCGTGATTTTGGAGTACAGTTTTATGCTTGTACAAGCAATGCAGCGGTCGACAGATATAAACACTAGCGTAGTAGTGATGACAGTTTCTCCAAAGAATAAAAACAAACTGTATGGCTTCCAGAGGCAACCCCATTTTGACATTGGCTGCAGCAATGAATCAGCATCTTCTAATAACAAAATGAAACGTTCAATTCCGCAAGTTGCAGTTCCAAGACCAAAAGTAAAGTCACCTATTGCTAGGGCAAACGGTAAGAAAAATTCTTTTTTGCGTAAATCCTTGTTGCGTGCGATGGCAATTAAAATCAATAAATTAGTAATTATTAGAAATAAACCTTCGCTTGCAAACACACTTGAGAGCGTTATGTCTTTAAAATGTGATTTTGTCCATTTTTCTGAAAAGTTAGCTCCGTAAAACGAATTGTTACTTTTATTGCTCATACTTCGAACCAAATTTTTATTAAAAAACACTTTGTGCTCAAATACGCAGAACGTGTTACGTCTGTGTGCAAAAGACTATTTCAGATGCTGTCTTATTTATAATTTATAAATATTGCGAACCATGTTTTTCTAAATATTATAAGCTTTTGTTAATTAGTTCACACGCGATGATTCTTTTTTATTGTGAGCATTATGTTGATATTTTGTGCTAAAAGTTGATCGTTCTTATGATGTTTTTGTTCTAACATATGAACTCCGGCAGTTTTTGGTCGTAGGCAGTTTTCTTTTGTTTGGTGAGGAACATTAGAAATAATAAGAACCTTTTTTGCTACCATAAGAACAAGTGAAAAATACTTTTGGCCAATAACTACTTGTATGGGTGCAGGGTTTCATGCTATTTACTCAACTTATTCAGTGTTATTTAAATTACATTCTAACTTAATTTGATGACAGTGTTGCGGGAAAATTCCCCCAGTGGGCTTTCTTTCCAAAAAATTGTCCGCCGTCGGGACAATTACATGTTTTATATGTACGGATTGGTTTCAACAAAACCCAATTGATCACGTCTAGTAATACATGATGTTTGTATGGCATGTTTTTCCAAAGCGTTTAAAATACAAGCAAAAAACAACTCTTTTTGAAAATTTTTTACAAAATTTTCAGGAGTATGCTTTGTTTTGATTGCAAAACCACTGTACACTTGCAGTGAAATGCACAAAGGCAGCCCAAAGGCATTCTCAGCTAAACGCAGTCTGGATTAAGTGTAACAAAACTTGCCAAAGACCATCGTTACGAAATATCAGGTGATTTTGACAGCTAAAGATGTAAGACAAAATCAAGACTGGGTCTAGACCTTGTTTCCCGAAAACTGACGTTAAACTGTATTTTGTAAAGGTAGTTTTAGGTGAGTCTTGAAAATTACACTAAATATTGTTTCTAACAATTTCTCCAGTCATAAAAACTTGGTTCAAACTGTTGGATGTACTGCAATACTTTCAAAGCTGTGTGAATAAGCATCTTTTAGTATAGTAATAATTAGGGTAAAAAAGGTGAAACTTTAACTTTTTAACTTTATCTACAAAAAAGTTAAAGGTCTTACTTTAACTGTAACTTTACTTAAATTAAAACACCCTTACTTTAACTTTAACATTAAAGTTATTTAAAAAAGTTATATAAAAGTCATTGATTTTAAAACTTACTTTAAATTTAACTTAAATTACCGCCTGACCCTTACTTTAACTGTAACTTTAACTTAAAGGAAAGCCTTGGCCTTACTTTAACTTTAACTTTAATGAAAATGGTCCAACTTTTTTGCCCAGAAATAATAAATTTACAACAAAAATTTTTGAAAAAATTTTGTACAATATTGAGCAATAAGACGAAAGCTAACACATCCTAAACCATAACGATGTGCTATCGATAGCTTAAATTTCCAATATTTTGTGGTTATCTCATTTCTCAAAAACTTTGTCAAAATTGGTTAAAAAAGCTTAAGGTGGCG
>JASANF010008483.1:0-12754 GCA_030248245.1 Trissonchulus sp. WLG1_4
ATTGTTATATATGGCCCTGTTGCACTCGTACAACTTTATTAGCTGACATGCAACATACGATCTTTTGTAAAGCAGTGTTAGTTTTTCTAGTTACAGTTCGAGACCAAAGATATTACTGTAAACGAGTATATAACATCTCCCTCCGTTGAAGGTTTCAATAAGATTTGAGTTTATACTTCTGCTTGGTAAAAGCTTGTAGGGCGTCGCTGACGGTTTGATCGACGAATGATAGGTGCCTGATCCGCTTCTGTAATTCTTTGTTTAGGCAGACCAGCTGAAAACGATCAATCAAAAAATTCATTTAATTCTTTTTCATGGTATACTTGTCTTTTTCCCTTGCTAGAATTTTTCCAAATTTGGTCAACATGCCGTTTCCATAGACGACCATCATTCAGTTTTATAGTATACAAAGTGTTGCTGAGTTTACCAGTGATCACACCAGGTAACCACTTTGGTTTGCAATTGCCGGAGTAGTTTCGAGCAAAAATATTTTCATTCAATTCAAACTTTCGAGTTTGTACTTTAGTACTTTTTTCGGAAAATGTTTCTTTTGGACTTTTTTCTCTAATAATGTTCCAACAAGTACGTAGTTCTCGACCTAGAAATGCACTGGCAGGGGTCTTTAATGTTGTGCATGTGGCGTTGATCTGTATCCTAAAAGGAGTCTATCTATTGCAGTCGTTAGCTTGTCCTGAGAATTAGAGCTTTTGTAGCAATTTACAGCTCTTTTGAATGTCTGGATAAATCTTTCCGCTTCCCCATTTGACTGGGGATGAAATGGGGCTGACGTTTTGTGACAGATACCGGTTTTATAGCAAAACTGTTTAAACTCAACAGACGTAAACTGGGGACCATTATCGCTAACAATGTTTTTTGGTATATCGAATCGAGAAAATAAATTTCGCAGTATCTGAATTGTCTTATCAGTCGTTGAGCTTGTCATTTCGCAAATTTCTGGCCATTTTGAAAATGCGTCAATTATAATTAGCCACATCTTACCTTCAAAAGGCCCAGCAAAATCAATGTGGATCCGTTCCATTGGACTTTTACAAGTAGGCCATTTGATTTCACGAAGTCGATCCGGGGCTTTTCGATTTGCTGCACACGCTGAGCAGTTTTGAGCAAATTGTTCAATATCTGTCGTAATAGAAGGCCACCAAACGTGCATACGAGCAAAATTTTTCATGCGTATTAAGCCTGAATGAGCGGCATGTAGCTCGTTTAAAACATCATTTCTTAATTTGGGAGGAATAATAGCTCGAGAATTCCAAAAAAGGCAGTCATTGAAAATAGTAATGTCATTACGGCGCATAAAGAAAGGTCTCAACGCCTCTTCTTTCTTTGTTAGTTTCTGAGGCCAGCCGTTTAGCACATAATGGTACACTTTGTTGTATAAATCGGAGTCTCGCGTCTCTTTTTTTAAATTTTCTTTGGCCGATACGAGAGAATTTATTTGTTGTGACATAATTTCATTAATTTCATAATCATCTTCATTCTGACTGTCAGATTCCAGTTCAGTAATGGGCAGTCGCGAAAGACCATCGGCGTTACCATGTTTGACCGAAGGACGGTAAATTACTTCATAGTTATGGCTTTTGAGAAATAGGGCCCAGCGTTGAAGGCGACCCATGGACATGGGACTTGCTTTAGATGGGCTAAAAATGTGAATTAAAGGTTTGTGGTCCGTTTGAAGTTTAAACGGTCGACCGTAAACAAATTGGTGAAACAAGCTTTTTCAAGCCAAAAACAATTGCAAGCCCTTCTTTTTCAATTTGCGCGTACTTACGCTCAGATTTTGATAGTGATTTGGAGCCGAAGGCAATCGGACGTTCTGATCCATCGGGCATGATATGCGACAGTACAGCGCCAACACCAACCGGTGACGCGTCACAGCTTAGTACTAGTGGAAGTTTCTCATTATACTGTGTTGAAACTTCTGCGCCAGTTAATGCCGTTTTGGCAGCCAAAAAGGCTTCTTCGCAGGCACTTGTCCATTCCCATAATTTGTCGTTAGATTTGAGGGCATTCAAAGGTGCAACTACAGTAGACAAATTAGGTATGAAATCGCGATAATAATTAACCAAACGTGAAAAAGAAGACAGCTCCTTAGTATTGTTAGGTTTTGGTGCATTTTGAATGGCCTCAATCTTTTTTTGAGAAGGATGGACACCGTTTTTGTCAATAACATGGCCTAAATAGTCAATACTATCGGCCATAAAGTCACACTTTGTTAGCCCCAGTCTAATGCCATGTTTGCGGCATCGTTCAAATACAGCACGTAGATTATTCAAATGAGTGTCCGTGTCCTTTCCGGTTACACAAACATCATCAATAAATACAGCTACTCCCGGTAAGCCTTGAAAAATAGTTTCCATCGAGCGCTGAAATACAGCTGGTACCGATGCAATTCCAAACTGTAAGCGCTTGCATTTGTAAACACCGCGATGCGTGTTGATACATGTAAAAAGCTGACTACTGGGATCGATCTCTTGCTGCAGGTATGCTTGAGAGAGATCCAGTTTTGTAAATTTATCTCCATCTTTAATTTTTTGCAATAAATCAGTGAATGAAGGTAAAGGATGCTCATCGATTTCTAGTACAGGGTTGATGGTTACACTGTAGTCTCCACACAATCTTATTTTTCCCGTAGATTTAACTATCGCAACAAGTGGAGCTGCCCAGTCAGAATAAGCAACAGATTCTATTACATTTTTTTTAGTAAATCATCTAATTCTTCTTCAACTTTAGCTTTGAGAGCAAAAGGAAGTGGACGAGGGCGAAAAAATTTTGGAGCAGCTCCTGTTCGCAATTTCAGTTTCGCCGAGGGAATGCCAGTGATTTTTTCAAAACCCGGTTTGAACAAATCACTAAACTCGGTGACCAAAGTTTGAACAGACATAGGCAAAGTCCTGACTGAAGTCAGTTTAAATGTTTTACAGGTTTGTACAGCTTCATTGTTTATTTCCAGATCCAGTAAATGTAGCCAGTTTCTGCCTAATAAAGCAGGTCCATCAACTTTAGCCACGATTACTGGCAGACAGCTTGATCGCTGCCCAAGCTGAACATCGGCCATGAATTATCCTAACACTTTAATTGATTGTCCGGAATAACTTTTCAAAATTATCGAGCATACTTTTAGCGGAATATCTTTAAATTTAGTTCGCCAGACTTTTTCAGGCAAAATAGTTTTTGCCGCTCCAGTATCAACTTCCATTGTGACCTTTCGACTACAAATTGTGAGGTTGGCTACAATACTGTCCGAATTAGATTGCAAAGATCTAATATAATAAATTGGATTTTGTGATTGATCAGCACTATCATCACTATCGAACTGTTGATTGTCAACCGGAATGTTGTTTGCAACAAAATTTGTCAACTTGCGTCTCGGCTGTGCATTTCTTTCTTTGTTCCGACTTTGTCCCGTTGAGGGTGTCGCTTTTGAACGACAAGCAGGAGCAATATGGCCCTGTTTCCCGCATTTGTGGCAGTTGGCATCCTTAAATCTGCAAACATTGGCTGAATGTCCAGATCTGTCATAGCGGTAACAAATTACGTCATGAAATTGCTTATTTTTATTTTCAATTAAATTAACCGATTGCTCGCCAGAAATGGTTGATTGAAGTTCTTTGGCGTGTTTAATTGCTGCTTCCATACCCAACGAAATATCGATAGCTTTCTGAAGGGTTAGATCAGACTCAGCAAGCAAACGGCGTTGAATAGACTCGTTTGCCATACCACATACAATGCGATCACGAAGAGCACAATCTAAGTTATCAAAGTCACAATCTTTCGCCAGTGACCGCAGACGAGCAAAAAATTGTTGTAAAAGTTCTCCGTCGAATTGTTTAGAATTATAAAATTTGTAGCGACAGGCAATAATGTTCGGTTTCGGTTGAAAATGAGCCGCCAAAACGTCAAGCAGTTCTTGTAAGGTCATATTTGTAGCCTTGCATGGGGCAATGAGGTTCTTTAACAATCCATAATTGTCGACACCAAGAGATGATAGAAATACAGCTTTCTTTTTATCATCCTCCGTGACGCCATTAGCAACTAAATGAAATTCCAATCTTTCCACAAAGTTTTCCCAACTTTCGTTTGAAGAAACAAAAGGTTCTAAAAAGGTCCACTGCCTCGTCGCCATTGTTATATATGGCCCTGTTGCACTCGTACAACTTTATTAGCTGACATGCAACATACGATCTTTTGTAAAGCAGTGTTAGTTTTTCTAGTTACAGTTCGAGACCAAAGATATTACTGTAAACGAGTATATAACACAAATAGTTGAAATTTAGTTTTCAAAATTTACAAAATACGCTTCTCATGACAAATGCCATAATTTACATCGTATGGTGTTTGTTATATATGTTAAACTACGAACCACGGGGCTCTTGAGATTTAGGCTCGAAAAGCGAGGGCACGAGGGCGAAATGTGACCGTGCGCCCGAGCCCAGTGGAACGTGATCTAACGGCTGGAAACCGCCACAAATCGCCTAAAACTCAGATTCTGGCCCTCACTCAGGTTCGGGGCCCACGCGTGAAATCTCCAAAATAGCTTCAAAGCCCTACAGAAACACCCAACAGCCGTTAAAATTAGAGACAACACAAAAACTTTTAAATTAATAAAATTTATTGGAGGCCAAAATGACACAACATAACAGACAAGAGGAAAAGAGTAAAAACCTAACTCAATTCATTTCCTAGACTCAGGGGAAGCTATTCCTACACTCAATCGGCGCACGAGGCCCTAAATACCTATATCCGTTTCACTGCGTCAGCGCCAGCCCCCGTTTTTGTCATCTTCACCAGAAACGGGGCACTCAACCCGAAATTTCGCTGCCTCAACCGAATCACAAAGAACTGCTCGTGCAGTTAACCCGTTTCCTACCTACTCACTTTACCTACGTATGCTCTACCTAAGGAATACAGTACGTACCTAGCTAAATTTTTAATTCAGACACTCCCTACATACACACTAAAGTTAGTAAACTACTAGGACGTCCTCTTCTCACTCACTGCCGGCTCTAAGTCTCACTTAGCTGCCCAAAACTCTAAGGAACTCAACCTTTTGGTGGCGAGCTTGCGCCTGCTTTGTATGACGTACGCGTCGAGCATAGCACGCTAACAGACGCGATTTTCAGGGTGTCGGCCGATCACCCGTCGCGTACGCCACTCACCTAACGCAGCTAACACTCGAAACTATCCTCCACTAAAATGTTGTCATCGATGGTCTTACAAACATCGCTTAGAACTCTGTGCACTTCATGCCATACTTAAAAAAAATTTCAACTCTGGGTTCGACTCCTTTCACTTTAGATATCGAATTTCTTCATGTTAGTCTTCTAACACTCGCCCTCAAACACTCTACAAACGTGTTAACTACACTAACATACCTACAAATTTCTTGTTGCGACCTAGCAACACAAATACCGGACAAGGCATGAACAAAAAAGATACCCTTGATCTGCCAGTGTCCAATTTATTGGGCATCAGGGCCTGACATTGGGCATTGGCCGCGGTACACGGCTTGACTGGCAGGCTGTGGGTGCTGGCTGAATGGCTAGCGGCTGGCTGCTCGGCTGGCTGACTGGCTGGCTGGGCGGACAGACAGCTGGTTGGCCACACGGACAGCTGGACACATGGGCAGGCGATCGGATGGCTGGAAAGTCCACTCGCGGGTGGAGGTAATTCGCGCCGCATACCACAGTTCTCGCGGGGGGGGGTGTCGCGTAAGTCGTAACTGCACAGTTCGTAGGGACACATGGGACCTCCCGCCGTAATTCCCCTTGCTGCAAATAGAAATAACCCCCTCTTCCTCTCAGAACAGGCACTTGGCCGCCCTTCCCCCAGATACACGTAAAGTCCACGTAGTCCCCACAGGGCGAGGCAATGAAGTTCGCCGGGGGTCGCCAGAGTAGCGGGGCCGCCAGTAGTGAAGTTGTCAGGTCAGTCCGCCGACGTCTCCAGTAAGTTCCGCCACTGGGTCCACTCGCTGCTCCATGCTGTCGGATCCATCTCGCTGAGAGGGCAGGACTGGGCACCTACTTATATACCTGATGCACAAATAAAACAGATTATTTTAAAACAGAATTTTAGCCCTTACTAAATTATGTCCCCTACAGAATTTTTAGTACGCACACACTATTAAGAAAAACGTTATCTTGTTAGTTTGCTACTCAACATCGAAATGAAACAAATTCTAATTTAAACCAAACTGCAACTCAACAAAACTTCAAATTCAATCATTAATGTTAATTTAAATCTCAATACGTTAAAAAATATTTTGGCCCAATACAAGTAAACTTGGTAATCCAATTTATGCTTGTCTACAGTATGTATATAGTCCGTCCCTTGGGTCACGAGTCCACCTTACACGGGTGTTTACCCCGTTCACTCAAAATTCTACTACTTTAAAAGTCCTTTGGACTGAACGGCACATCTTTTGCCCCCCTTTATGTGAAAACGTCTATGTGCGTGTGGATACTTATTGTCTACTATACTACTACATCCTCCCACAACTTCTTGACAACCCGGGTGCTTTAGCAAGCACCCCCTTCTCAAACTCCGCTTATCTGGCTCCCACTGGTACTAACGTATTGCCCACGCTTGCACCCTTTTTGGGCCGCTCGTAGTAATTACAATTTCGCTGCGCATTTGTGTAAACGGTCCCTTCTGCTGGGCTGCAGTGCACATATACGTATCCACTTTAAACTGTAAAGGCTCTACGCTAGTGCCTGGGGCCGTTAAGGATGTTATCCATACACTCCCTTATAGTACAACAAAATAAAAATTTCAATGTTAAATATGTGTGTTCTATGTGTTTTAGGTTAATTTCTGTTGAGGGACATCTTGTCCCGTGGCAGCTGATTTTTTTGGCTGTTTAAACCCAGCTTCGCTCGATATTTCGCCACGGCAGCATTATTCGCCTCCCGTTTGGGCCGCTCCTCGAACCAGAACCAAGCTGAATAAGTACGACTCCAAACTCCGTGGGTGCCTGGGTTGCTTTCGAAGCTGTCCCGTGATTGGCTATACAACCAGGACAATACGTTGTTGTTGTTTAAACAATAAAGACATGCAAAAAATGGAACAAATATTTAAAATAAAATTTTCTAGACCCAAAATGCACGATGATTTGTCAAATATTAAACGAAATATAAGCTCTCAAAGTCAAAAGTGTCTATTCACACGCAACTTTCAGGTTCTATATCTACGCAAAAATAAAAGCAATTTAAAAAAATTTTCGTTTTGGGTCTAGAAAATTTGCAAAAATTTATTCATGTTTATTTTTGTGTTTATGCGTTTTGTATGCGCTTAGAAAAGTGGCCAGAACTGTTAAATTTCTATTCTCCTGTTGTGTAGTTTGGCTTGTTGGCTTGGCTTGCTCCAAAAAATTTTTCACATGATCCCGCTAACTTCATTCGTCATTTTAAGAATACGAATTAATTCATTGCTGACTTTATTCTTGATAAAATGTCGTTTGAATCAACTAAATTTTTTCAAAAGTTTAAAAAAACTGCACATTCGTTAGTACCACCTTAAGAACGGATTAATTTTATTTATTTTGCCCTATTGCAAAAGTAAAAGATTCAAAAAATAATCTAATTGTAATGAAATAGGTATGAAAAGTAATTTTGTCAAAACTAACTTAAAAAAAATTAGTTAGATCACACCTTGACTGTTTTTATAGACACATTTTCTGTGGATAAACTTGGGCAACTGCAAAGTCATTTTTTACAGCGAACATATGAACATATGCCTTTTGAAATAGAGTTTACAGACTCTTCTGGAACTTGAATAGCTCTGTTAACATATTCATGTCTGAAAAAAACATATGTAGCATAAACAGCAATAACAGCAAACGGGGACACAGCATAAAAGTTTTACGCTCAAGGTTCTAATAGTTGGCTGTATAAAGCTCGTCAAAATTATAGTTGCTTTTGTCGTGAGGTGACGGCTCAATTTTTGAATCATTTTAATATCATGAATACCCTGAGATGTATAGAAAAATTGAACTAAAAATTATTAGTCATTCGCTCCCCAATCCGAGTCCGCTCCGCTTGTATCGTAGGTTTGACTTTGTCCGCTGAGAAGCCGTAGGCCAAATGAGGCCACTCCAGCAGCCGGGTTGGGTGCCGGGGGAAACCCAATGAGAGGTACCAGTCCTGTAGCCGTGGGGAAGCATTTGGAGGGGGTAGTCGGCCGGGACCCGAAGAGAGCCACTCCAGCGGCAAAGAGAGCACGCAAATGGGACGATCCCCGCAGCATAGGAACACTCGAGTCCGAGAGAAGTCAGATGGTGGTCAATTGGTCAAGAACCTGGCCCTATAACGACTTACGCAAAATCATAAACGCTGTCGATACTGCAAAATAAAAATGATCATTTTTGAAAAATTCTGAAATACTGATTCTTTTTCAACTAATCTGTGAAAAGAGTTGACAAAAAATTAATCCTGTGTCAATCAGTGACAGCAAATGCATGCACCATCAATTATTTTTTATAAAAAATAAAGTACAAAAAAACGATTTCCCCCAAATTTCTAAACAAAATGTGGCATTTGTCCACACTGACAAGCATCAAGGCAGATGCTGAGTGTCCCAAGAAATCAACAAATTTAGTAAACAAAATAGCGGCATAGTGGAGCCGCATAATGGCCATATTTAACTCTGTCTGGCCGAGTGATAGTTTGGCTAAAATCTGGGTTAGCTTATATACCTAATGTTCTATTTATGGAATAGCTAGTCATTAGTCGTTAGTCGGTGGATATGGCCTCATTGGGTCAGTAGTTACTGTGACGTCCTGCGAGCTCTTCTTTGCTCAATCGTCTAAAGCTAGAGGCATGCCACGTCAGTCAAAACCCAAAAATCAAACAAAAAAACAAGCTCCGAGAAAGACTCGGGCGAAAAAGATCGTGAAGACACCAGCAAAGAAAAAGGTGACGCTAGCGACGAGGTCAGAAGCTGAACCGAGCACACAGGCTGCCGAGAATGAGGTCGGCGTTCACAACGTGGGACTCATGCCTGTCGCCCAGATCCCTTCTCCGATTTCAACGACGGAATTGGACGGCCAGGGATTGGAGACAAGTCGACAAGTCAATCCAGGAATTCAACAAAGCGCCTGGGTCGAGCCCTTTCAACCGCTGATCGGAAACAAACCGACAGAGCCGGAACACGAATGGCAACGTGCAGCGGAGATGAGCCAGTTGACGTCCTTTGTGCCGGAGGGTATGAAGCAGAAAATTGTAGCTAATGAATTCATCGATTTAGCGAACCTTTTACCACAGTCAGTCTCCTCTCCACAGGCCAGTAGGGGTGCCTCGGAGGTTGTTTTCGATGGAACGTCTGGTGCACTAAAAATTCAAACCACCAAAAAGGCCATCGTGGCCTTTGACCAATGGCTAGCCGCTTTTCTTGTGTATGCATCAGTCATCCTAGAATTCAAACCATCCATGGGGTCGCAACTTCTGACCTATGTAGAGCGTATAAGGTTCGCTGCGAGTAGTTTCAGTGGTCTAGGTTTTTTAAGATATGACGAGGCCTTTAGGGCCAACATGGCACGAGGGCTGTACAGTTCTTGGAGTATTGTGGACAATACTCTTTGGACCTTAATTTTTACGGGAGGGCAACCCAAATTCAAAAGTCAAACCATGTCCCCCCGTTTTGGGTTGAGTGAAAAAACTGGGGGCAAGTTTTTTCCATGTTTTCAATTTAACCGGGACGGCCAGTGTACTTATGGCCCTCGTTGTCGTTTCAGGCACGCTTGTCTGCACTGCCGTGGGTCACACCCAGGTTTTGCCTGTTCGGACAAGCAAACAAGTGGCGAGACCGGGGGTAACCAGCAGTCTCTGGGCAGGCAGAAAAAAACCATTCCCAGTTCAAATTAACTCAATCTCCAGCCAAATTTTTAACTGTTCCTCCACGGTTGGGTTATGGGAAGATAGAACTGTTCATGCGGAAATTAACATAAACCTGTTACAGTCAGAACTTCTAGAAGCGTCAGTACCCGATCTCGTTGTCAATTTTCTGGTTAGAGGCTTCTTGCAAGGTTTTTGGATAGGCTTTACAGGTAGCCAAAAATCGAGAGTTTCACGTAACCTAAAAAACGCTCAGCTAAATCCAAAAACAATTACCGACTCTATACAAAAAGAATTGTCACTGGGTCGAATCGAAGGTCCTTTTACTTTGCCGCCTTTTCCATTTTTTCAAAGTCATCCACTGGGACTAGTTCCTAAAAAAGATTCACCCGAGTTTCGAATGATATACCACCTGTTCTTTCCAAATGGTGACAGCATAAATGATTCTATTTTTATGGAAAACTTTCCAGTAGCGGTTCAATTGACGGTTCAATTGACGATATTGCGTCTAAACTTGCTTGCTCCCTTCGGGAAGTTACATGGCCAAATGGGACGTCAAATCGGCATTTCGAAACATTCCGATTAGGCCAGAGGATTTTCATTTATTAGGTTTTTCATGGGAGAACAAATTTTACTACGATAAATATCTACCATTTGGTCTAAGCTCTTCCCCTTGTATTTGGGAGCGGTTTGCGTCAGCTTTGGAGCAAATTTTATCACTCAATTACGATATTAACCCCATTGTGCATCTAATGGACGACTTTTGGATTGCTAACGAATCTTACACGGGATGTTTAATTAAGTTGAAGACCAGCATCCAAGTTTTTGAAAATTTAGGGGTTCCGTTAGAAGCTAAAAAACAAGAAGGCCCAGTGCAATTATTAACAGTATTTGGTATTGAAGTTGATTCTATTAGTCAAGTGATTCGTCTACCGCAAACCAAGTTGAATCACCTGCGTTTTTTAGTTTCATCATGGTGTACCAAAAAGTCGATCTCTCTTCATGAATTGCTATCACTAATTGGTAAACTGTCCTTCGCTTGCAAGGTAGTTGATCCTGGCAGACCATTCCTCCGACGATTAATCGATCTTTCAATTGGCGTAAAACAATTGTCTCATCACGTCAAGCTAAATGCAGAGGCGAGAAAGGATATGGAAGCCTGGAAATATTTTCTCAATAACTGGAACGGGATTCGTATCATCAAAAGGGATCGGAACCAAAAATTGATCCTGTCCACCGATGCTTCGTCGACGTATGGCTGCGGAGGTGTGTTTGGAAGCAACTGGTTTTTCACCAATTGGCCGTCTACCCTAAAAACAAGCTTTCAAGATAGTATTTCAATTCAATGGATGGAGTTAGCAGCTATCGGCATATCTGTGTTATCATGGGGAAATCAGTTTGTTGACAGCACAGTTATCTGTCAGTGCGACAATTTAGCGGTTGTAGCAATGCTACAAAAGCGTAGTTCCCCAGTCAAATCCTTAATGCATATTTTACGCCTAATTACAGTTCAAACATTAGTTCATAATTTTCACATCGATGCTCTGTTTATACCAGGTAGACTGAATGTTGGTGCAGATGCTCTGTCTCGGGGTAATTTGCAAATTTTTCAGCGAACAAATCCCAACGCCAACTCAAGCCCTACACAAGTCCATCAGGCTATCTGGGATTCCTTGAAGAGCAGTTAAAGACTATACTGGAAGCAGGAATAGCACGAAGTACTCGAAAGTTATATAAAAATGCTTGGAACAAATTTTACTCGTTCTGTTTTTCTAACTCACTTTTGTCAAAAAGTTTTATGTGTCAATTACAGTATTTTATTGCCCATGCTAAGCATACACAAGTGTCTTATGGCAGGCTTTGTCAGCTGTTGTCAGGAATCAAGTTTGTTATTTCGCTTAAGGGGAGCAACTTCCCTGCTCTCACTAAGCCGCCATTAGCTGGCCTACTTAGAGGATATAAGCGCCTCAGCAAAGTCTCGGTCCGCCCAGCTCGGTCACCAATTACAGTCGAAATTTTAACAAAATTAATTTTTTCAGCAAGCCATGTTTTGAATAAGCACGAGTCTACACTGTTTCAGGCCACAGCCGTCCTCATGTTTTTCGGACTTCTCCGAATCAGTGAAATTACAGGAACCCATGGTTTACTTCAAATTTCTAGCATTGGGTCAGGCTTGCACAATTTTAATTGCTCTTTACCAAAATCTAAAACTGACCAGAATGGGCTTGGGTGGACATTTAGAGTTCCTTGTTTATGCGGCTCTAAGTGGAGGTTCTGCCCCGGGTTAGTGCTGGAACAATATCGCCAAAGGGTATCACCGAGAAATTTAGTATTTAATGTAGTTACGCCTCGATGTCAAGTACTCAGTAGGGTTTACTTTGAAAAATTATTTAAACTAACACTACAGGCATCTAGTTTGGACCCGGGAAATTTTAATACACACTCGTTTCGGATTGGTGCCGCCACAGAACTTGCTCACAACGGTTTATCTGAATGGGCTTTGCAAAATTTGGGGCGTTGAAAATCAGACTCTTTCAAAAGATACACCCAAATTACGCCAGAATTTGCAACCAAAGTTTTTACCGGTCTAGTCACTTGAGTTTCTTGACTTGTATTCGCAGGTTTTAATGTAGTGTGCTTATATATGTTTCTCACGTGTTACTTGCATTGTCTAGGAAGCTAAGAGAGCGGGCTCGCGCTGGTGTGGTGAGAGGGGTGAGAGGTTTGCAAGCCACAGCCTTATGGGCTAGTTTGGATGCGCCCCTCGGGAGTGCGGGAGCGCTGGTTTGTTCACCACGGGTTTGTGTGCTTAGTTTGCATGGCTGTTGCGGCTTGCGAGCCACACCTGAGCCGGCCCGGTCTCAACGTGTTTGTGGTTTTGTGTCTTAGCGAGACAGAGCAGAGTT
>JASANF010008484.1:0-26434 GCA_030248245.1 Trissonchulus sp. WLG1_4
TTCAAGACAAATCACTTTGTACATAGTGTGCACTCAGCAACTATTCGCACTAACAATGTGAAGCTCGCGTGCATACCGCTGCGCGCACTTGTTCATGCACTTGGCGCTTCACGTCCTACAGTGCGTTTAGATTTTGCAAAAATTTGATTTTACAAAATCGGTTCTGTTTCAGCGGCAAACATATGATCTTTACGTTGAACAAACTTTAACGTCAGTATTTATATTTTTCCTCTTACTGTGCAAATTTTATACTTGATCCTAATCGGCAACAGAGAGCTAAATCAAAAGTATACGAATGCAAAGTTTGCCCGCACACCTCTGTTTTTCGAAATATAAACCTTTCATACTATCGTGGATTTTTGTTTTAATAACTACAAGAAGCCATGTTTGAAGTTTTTGCAAAAAGTCGAAATTTAGCCAATTTTGAAAATGTATTATCTTTTTCAGTGTTTTATTTTTGAGTTGTTATTTTCGCAGCTACATGGCACATAAACGCTTTAAAAACATTTCATGTTAAACACATTGTTAAGTTATCATTAAGATAAGTAGTGGTAGTGGCTTAATATTGCAGAAAAAATGTTTTTTCACCCTATCGCGATAAGGACATCAAACTAAAACTGTTACATTGAGGCAACTTTTTTTGCCAAAACAATATAAACAAGTTGCCCCTAAAAGGGACAGGGTTCCTCCCCAGAGATCATATTTAAAAAAATAGGATAGGTAGCATCTACTCACTCTTACTGTCTTACAGAAACCTAATTCAATTAAGACACCAAACTAAAACATGATTCGTTATTTCACGTCATAACCCAATATAGCACGATTGTACCGATAGATGATGGGGATGTGACGCCTCCTAAACTTATTGTACCGATAGAACGTTTTGATATAGATACAGAGATACCGGGTAGGTTGTGCTCTGTGATTATTGTCTGATTGAATTTGTTGCATTGGCTTGGCCAGTGCAATTCGCTTCCGCCGTATTGGCTGTCAATTTGGTCCGAAATTTGTTTGTTTGGTCCGCATTTAATTGCTGTACTTGCGGTGCCTGCTTGTGCTTAGAACCTGTGTTTGGCATTTGGCTTTGTCCGCAAATAAGTGTGAGCCGATGTGCATAATGAGAATCAGGTATAGAATAAGAAAACGCAGTGTTTACAGTATAGATAGATTGCTAAGTGCAAGCCAATTGCGAAGCCTCTGACCAAACAAACACACTGTGTCAGTACGCATGCACACACTCACTACACTAAAACCCAAACTTCAAACGCAAAATCACAAAAATCACTTCAAAAAAACAGAAAACCAAATCATAAACACATATCGGAGTAACATAAGACAGAGTTAACACAAAAGTAAACAGAGTAACACAGTAACACAACGGAGAGGTCACAGAGTCACAGTTGCCGTCAAGCAACTAGCAGTACAATTGCTTCACGCCGGTGTTTGAATTGGTAACTGTATTAATCTAGATTTTCTTTCTTTTAGTCATTCATTCATTCATTCATTTCAACGATCGAGAACTTATAAGATACTTTTATGTGCCACCTATGTAGTAATACCTATGTAAAGTTCCCCACCCCTAGCCCCGACCGTGTAGTGTGTAGATACAAGGTTTTTTCGTGTATGCTGTGTAAACTGTAGACTACATGGTTTGTCAGCGGGGTGGCAGTGAATGTAGTTTGACTGTAAAAAACCTCCACCTACTATACCAAACGAGGCTTGAAAATGGCATAGATTCACATGGAAGAACCCCCCTTCAGGGTAGTCGGCACTTGGCTTGGCACCACCAGCAGGCGGTTGGTACTTAGCAGACTGCATAAGCAGCATCACCACCTCCAAGGTAACTGCCAGAACCAAAAACTAATGAGCATTATCCACCTCAGCTGAACCGTCCCATGGGTTGTTCAGCACCCAATCCTTGAAAGAGCACAACGCGTGCGTGATGTGCCACGTTGCAGCTCAAACAGACCATCCTAGTGTCAATGTCGCGTTGATACTGAACTGCAAATGAAAAAATCTAATTTGCATATTATGACTTCCTGTGCACTCATCATCCAAACAAAATCGATCCAATTTAAAAGACCCGCCCCCGTCTGGATACTTATTGGACAAAGAACACTTCTAATTTGCATATCGACTCGCATTGGATAGTCACATAGCCAAATGTCAATTTCTGAATATTACAAAGTCGGAACAGGGGGGGTTCGCATTGACACAACAAAGAAACAATTAAAAAAACTTCTTTCAACGAAGATAATAAGATGTCAAACTCAATTAATTTTTTTGTTTATTTTCAGGTTCTTTGAATCATTATTGCTGATCTTTTTTCAGAAATTTTCAAGTCTATGTTCAGTTTCGGTTGAAACAGCACCCCCATGCAGGAAAAATAGAGCAGGTAGTTTGAGGGCTAGGATTACACGCAAATCATAGGCCAGCCTGCTACACAAATTACATATTTCTGTTATCGGAGCAAAAACCGATAACAAAGGTTCCTTCTCTAGAAGGAACAAAAACGTTGTTGAACAAATTTAAGCTCCAAAGTCGGTTGTCTTGAGTGGCACCTTAAATACATATAATTTTACACTTATTTACACCAAGAGTACATAATAAGAAGAGTATGACACTCTTCTGGACCCCAGCTTGGCCGCCGCGGACATGCTGCGACCATTATCTCACGAAAAAGGCCACAACTGTGGGGGGGTACCCCCCTACACGAATGAAGGCAAAGTCCTCAAATGTGGGGGGGACCCCCCCCCACAAATCAGACCATAGGTCTCAAACGTGGGGGGGACCCCCCCCCCACAAATGAGGGTATACCCTCAAATGTGGGGGGGACCCCCCACGTTTTGTACAACCTTCCGTAAAAATGACCCGGAGATGCCCTGCCGCCACGTTTTGAGGTAAAATCTCGCACCCAGGGGTGTTTTGAGGTGCTGAACTCGAATCCGAGGCTTATTTTTGTCTACCTGTAACCCTGAACCCTAATTATCAGCACGGACTACCCACTTTAGAGGACATTTTCTTTGAAATTGATATTTTTCATATCTGGGGGCAATTTTGCACCTTGACACAATCCAGGATTAACTTTTGTTTAAGATTTCCTGGGACTCCGATATGACCCCCTGGGTACCAGTTTACCACCAGCGAATCCTTGAGTGTTAATTTTTCGCCATGAGATGTATCATAAAACTACTGAACACTTTCAGCCTCAAAGTCTGAACTCATTATTGGATTTTGATTTTGCGTAACAACGTTCGTGACTATTTTATAGTGTTATTCTCTTCAGTGATATGTGCATTATGTAGTTTGGGGGTAGCACTTTTCACAGTTAGTACAAATGGCCAATATTTTTTTAACCCGTCCGCTCCACCAGTCGCCGCCAGTGAGTAAATGTGAGGCCAGTCCTACCTACTGCCCCTCGTGTAATCAAAATTGCATTTTTGAAAAAACTGATTTTTATTTTTTAAAAAAATTTAAATTTCAAGATTGGGTATTTTTTATGAATTTTTTGTCTAGAAACAATTTTTTGGTTTGGGAACAGAAAAAAATTGGAAGTATTGGAATTGATATTTTTAAACTATTTTAATTTTTTTATATTTCAAGTATTATTGAGGTCTTATGCCTGGTTCATAATCTAAGCTTTGTCCTTGTCCCTGTCCCCAGGTTTCTAAGTCCTTGTATCCTTCTGTGCAGTCCTTGTCCTTGACGAATGTCCCTAAGGGTCCATAGGTAAATGTCTTTGTCCCTGTGCTTAGGAGTTAGGACCATACATGTAACGGGGTCAAAATTTTGAGGGGCCTCTCCAGCCGAATTTTGGGGACCCTCCCCCCCCTGATCGACCAAAAATACCCTAAATTTAGCAAAATTCTGCGATTCCAAAAAAGTGCCATTTTTACTAAGTTTTGCTCAAAATTTTCGGGACCCTCCCCCCGTTCCGCGTGGGGGTGCCCCATTTCTCCCTCATACATGTATGCTTAGGACAGGTTGATTATACTCGTTAAGAAAAAAGGAACAAAGTAACAGAACTCTTACAAAGGAACAATCCTTTTAACCCTCAAACTTCATCGGCTCCACTGGCTAGTGGCTACTAACATGAATCACATGAAATCATATGAATCACAGGAAACTAAAAGATCTTTGTAAACATGTAATATTTTGAAGAATGTTACAAGTAATGAAACATGTAAGGTGGATTTCACCAAGGTGGTTTTTAAAAACCATGGTTTTACACGTACGTTTTTATATAATTTGCACATAATTTCATTACAAAATATCGCCTGATTCGTTACGAACTTTGTAGATTTTAAAAAACCATGGTTTTTCCTCAGTTGAAATTTTAAACCTGCAGCATAGCAGGTTTTTCTTCTGCTGAAATTTTAACTGAGCAAAAACCATGGTGTTAGAAAATCTACGAAATTCGTAACGAATCAGGCGACCTTTCGTAATGAAATTATGTGCAAATCATATAAAAACGTACGTAAAACCATGGTTTTTAAAAACAACCGTGGTGAAATCCACCCGTAGAGTTTTTGCTCACAAAATGCTTAAAAACGCGAAAATTACTGTATAACACACAGTAAGCACAAACAAACGCAAACAAACTCGCACTACTTTTTCACTAGGGGGCATACAAGTCCGTCATTGGCTGCTCTAAGGGTCACGTAGGAAGATCTGTCTTTTTTGATTCGCTGATTTGCTTAGTACAGTGACAAAGTAGAGCAGGTTTCAACATTGCTCAAAGACACATTATTTTAATAATTAAAAATATACTTATTTTCTACTAATGTCTACTGACTTTTAGTTGATCGACATGAACAAAAATAAAATCAGTTTTAGCAAAACAAACTTGACTTACATATGTTCGCCTGAAACTGTTCTATCGAAAGTTACTAAAGTTTTCACCAGTGTGACTTTTAACATGACTATTTTCAAGTATCGTTCACCAATCATAATGGTCTTGTGCTCCAAAGGTGGAGTTTTTAATGCTTTAGCCAATGAAAAACAAGCATGTGACAAAGATCATGCCAGGAGATTGGACAAGAGCGAAAATCAATGTGGCGGCCCTTATTGTGGCAGTGGCCGCTTGTAGGCAGCTTTACACACGTCCGTGCCGGTAAATAGGGTCCAGGGTAACAAGTACACAAAATAAGTCCCGGATTCGAGTTTAGCACCTCAAAATACCCCTGGGTGCGAAATGTTACCTCAAAACGTTGCGGCAGGGCATCTCCGGGTCATTTTTTAGGTTGTACGAAACGTGGGGGGTCCTGTCACGGATAAAAGTGTCCCCCCTAAAATTTGTCCCCCCGGACACTTTTATCTAGTTAAAAGTGTCCCCCCGGACACTTTTATCTAGATAAAAGTGTCCCTCCTGACACTATTATCTGGATAAAAATGGCCCCCTTTGGATGAATGTGTCCCCCTATAGGACACTTTTATCTGGATAAAAGTGTCCCCCCGGACAGTTTTATCTAAATAAAAGTGTCTCCCCGGAAAATTTTATCTAGATAAAAGTGTCCCCACTACAAAATTGCCGTTGATGGTTCAGGTTCAGCTTCTGGTTTAACTTATGGTTCAAGTGCAACTTCAGTTTGTTATGTGTGCATCCTGAACCTGAACCTAAACCAGAACTTGAACCTGAACCAGAAGTCGCATCTAAACCAGAACTTGTACTTGAACCAAAAGTCGCACCTAAACCATAAGTGAAACCTAAACCTGAACCTGAATCATCAACGGCAATTTTGTAGTGGAGGACACTTTTAGGTACCCCCCCACAGTTGTGGCCTTTTTCGGGAGATAATGGTCGCAGCATGTCCGCGCTGCTAGGCCACAAACGAGTACAGTGTCACACTCTTGTGATTATGTACTCTTGTTTACACTAACTAAATTGCAATTGATTAAAAAATGCAAAGATTGATTAAACGATGAAAAAAATCAACGGCCTCGTTAGTCAAACTCGTCAGTCATATTTAGTTTAGTTAATCATTACAGTTCAACATGTCCGCTTTAGTCTGAATAGATTAGCGGCCAATATCTACTTAGATATTTTTTTAAGCTTTGACTTTTCGAATTATAAAAAACCTTTGAGTCGACAAAAAAGGGTTTAAAAAATATTATTAAAAAGGCAATTAAAAAATTTAGAATTGCTAACTCTATTTGTACGGGACCAGACAGGTGACGTCATTTGCTGACGATATAAACCAGGACACAGGTCATTTTGTGGCATTGCCTCTAACGCCCAATTGCACCAACTTATTCTCGAGCTCTTCCTATTCTCGAGCTATTCCAGAATAGTTATTCTCGAGGTTTTATTCTCCAACTATTTCATGGCACCATTAAAGAATTTGTCGAGAATAACGATTCTTGAGAATAGCTCGAGAATAACTTATTCTCCAATTATCTAATGAAAGTTTAGCTGCATCATTTTTATCTAATCACAGCTTAGCCAACAACCAATAAAACTGGAGAATAAGACAAGGTAGTCACTGCCTACAGAAATGCTATGAGAGCACATTTGTTTCTCGCCCGCTCACCGAAACTGTGTCGATTCGGGACCAGTCAGTAACTTAATTAAGACGGCGACCGAACAGTGAGTTTTTCAAAAGTTTTTTGTTTTGCAATTTTTCACACTAAATATATAGCTCAGAAGCGCAAAAAAATTATGTTGAACACTTGTAACGCGTTGACTTTTTTGAACATATATTAGCTTACTCTCGAGCTATTCCTGATAAAGACCAGGAATAACATTAACATAGCAGGAGAATAGCTAGAGAATAAGCTATTCTATAACTTTGGTTGGTGCATTAATGGTTGCTATTCTCGAGCTATTCTTGAGCTATTCCCAAAGTTGCAGAATAACTATTCTCGAGCTTAAATGTTGGTACAATGAAAACGTATTTTATTCCTGAGTTATTCTAGAGTTATTCCTATTCTCGAGCTATTCTGTTTTGGTGCAATCAGTGTCTATCTGTCTGTTTGTAGGTATGTATATTAAAGTTATTTGTTATTTATTTATTTAAGGTCGTAACTTGTAGGAGGAATAACTCAGTTACACAAACACGCCCATAAAATTAAAAATTAAATTTTAACGTTAATTTGCAATGTCACTGACAATTCACTACACGTTAGAATTCTTCCAGAGACTGTACGGATTTTGTTGAGTTTGGAAGGTTGTTCCACAGCACAGTACCCACGGCTGAGAAAGAGCGTCTCATTGAATCGGTGCGGCATTTCGGCATTATCAGCTTACAGAATTGACGCATGTTGTATTGATCTGACGCCTTGTTGAATAGGGATGCAATAAATTTTGGTTGATCAAATTTAACCGCTGAGAAAACGCAGGATAATGCTCTGAGCTCTCTACGTGTTGATAGCTGTTCAACACCTGCTTCCTTGCGAGGAGACAGATACCATGGCGTCCTCAGCAGTAGCCGAAGCGCAATATTTTGAAATCGATCCAGTCTGTTTGTCACGAAGTACCTAAAGTACCTAAAGTGTAAAGTTAAGCGTGATGCTGCAGAACTTGTAAAACTATTAAGCTAAAACCATGGTTTAAAAAAATCTACGAAACTCGAAACGAATCAGGCGATATCCCGTAATGAAATTATATATGTACTAATCAAGAATCATATGAAAATGTACCTAAAATCATGGTTTTATAAAACCACCTTTGTGAAAGCCACCCTTTGCGTTCAATCTGTTTGGTTTTACTGTCGTTACAAAAGTCAGCATGTAATATAGTGATAACAAAACCCTTGGAAATGGCTAAACACACACAGTAGTCTGCACCAGTGACAGAAACGTTCTAAAAGAGATATATACGCAGAAGCTTCGAACGTGCATCTGGCTTGAAACGAACAAATCAACACAAACATTGCTCAATGCAAGCAACAGGGACTCGCAACGGGATTACGATTTCGTTTACGACTGAACAATGTGTCAGTCTGCCGATTCCGTGGTTACTGGTTAGGTGCGATAAATTTTAGCAAGCAATCACTGTTACTATATACTTGCGGGTTACCAGAAAATATAAAAAAACATTTTCGCTATAATGTGATCAAAGCATCGCTACGTGGGAGCGTCGAACTCTTTACGCAGCAGCGATAAAAATGTCTAAGACAAAAGCGGATCATGGACAATTCATAGGCATGGATACCATAGACACAGCTCAACTTTAGACTGGGTCGAAACGTTTTTTTTAATAAAAAAAGAACATTGTAGGCAAGTAATTTATCATATGATCACATTACATTTTATACTACATTCATTAGACTACATAGCACTGGGTTTAACTTAAACACCTGAGTATCAATGCCTCAACGCATCAATATATGCTTACGCATCCCCATGGGTACACAACACCTCAATTTATAGTACAAGGAACACTAATTCCAAGATGTTTGAAACGTATCCTTTATTACTAACATGACGCTTATCATTAGTTACTATAATAAATATTCGATGAGCATGTAAGTAATGAATGAAATTGCTAGAACATAATTTCACCATTATCTAATGTTTTGTGCAAGTACATATATGCACATTCTTTTCTGTAGTTAACTTCCTTAAGTAACAGCATTACCATCATTATTAGCTACTGTAATACTTTTACTACTTTAGTACAAATTTTATCGTCCGTTCTGGCTTCAGATCAATTATTGAATTATTAATAACTACATGGTTGATTTTAACTCTAAGCATAAGAAGTTTTCATGTTATGCTGTGGTTTTTAGACAGTTGCGGATAAACTAACGGTAGTTATTGACAAAATGCTTTTAAATTTACTGAAACTTGCGATTCGGATGCATTTCTAGTTTTAGAAACTATTTTTTTCTGAAAAGAAGAAGAACAAAAGATTAGTAAGTTCGATTACTTTTAAATAATTTTACCATACTTTTAAATACCTAATTGAACAAAACGAACCTATTCTAAACAATCAAGTCCGAAAAGTGTAGAACACTGAAGGAAAACAAAAGCTATTTTAGCACATACAGCTGAAAACTGTAATTTGTTCCCTTTGTAGTAAAGTCAATGAAATCACACCTTCCTGTTTTGTCTCACTGTTTAATATTTTATGGTTAGATATTAGTTTCCTTGTGTTGTGTTCGTTTGTTTGTTGTGTTTGTTGCCTTCGAAACTGGTTGTTTTTTTGCCAATTGCCAGTTATTAAACTAATTTACTTATAAATAATAGTTCCTAAATTTACAGAGCTTTATTCTTCAGCTAATTACGCAATCATCTTTTCTTGGGCGTAATATGAGGAAACGCTAAATCAGTCTAATTAGAAAGTTTTGGTCATTGAGGGCAGAGCAGATACAAAAGTTTTAACTGAAGCTTATTTGCTTAATTTTTACTGAATAAACTACATTGTAACTTACATATAGTTTTGTCTAATCCTATGCGAGTCCCTTCCATTTATTTGTTTCTATTATCAGTCTTTCAATTCATTTTCAATTTAAATTTCATTATCAATTAATAATTGATATTGAATTGACTGTGCCCAAAAATTAATAATAGTATTGGAATTGACACGAATTTAATTAAAATTGACATTTTAACTACCTGTACATACTTTCCATTTCTATATCAATTATTTTAGCCTAACAAACCCGATCACTGCTGCGCCCTCGATATGCAAATTTAGTGTTATTTATATACTACATACATCCCGTTTATAGTAGCATAGCATAGTCGACCAAAAAAGCACTTTTAAGCAGTTTGAAAAAAAATTGAAAAAATAAACGAAATTGAAAATATCTGAGTAAAAAATTTGATAATGGTATTGAAATTGAAAATAATTATGCTAGAAATTGATAATGGTATCGAAATCGATTATAATTTTGTCAAAAATTGCCAAGGGCATTGAAAATTAAAATAACTAGGGATAATGGCACTGAAATTCTAAATAATTTTATACCTACCTGAAACAACCATACTTGTGTGTTTACCTGTTGTTTTATTTATAGTGGTAGTGACGCCAAAGCAGTTTTGCTTATAGTTTCAAAAAGTGCAAAAGGTTTTTGCTTTGAAATTCTACGTTCACTGAGAAACTATTACAATGCTGTATACTTGCAAATTAGCAGTTCCGGACTCTAGATTATCAATACCGTCAAATATCTTTGACCAATCTCCATCTGTAAGCCAGACATCACACAATAGGGACATAACAGATCAACAAAACAAGTAAGACATCTGATTGGCCAGCTTGTGAAGTACACATAATGTGTCGACGCACAATTATTTGCCACAAATAAGTAAAACGAAAAGTCTAGGTTAATTTTTCTTTAGATTTCAAAATAATTCATCATTATTGCTGTGAGTACCTACTTCACAATTTACGAAGAGGTTCACAGTTCAAACATGTATTACTCCGCAGTCACTAAAGCAATTCGCACTAAATTTTCTGTTCTAATACTACGACATACCTATTATGTATGTCCAAGAGTACATAATAAGATCTTATTACGCACTCTTGGTACGTCCAATTAGTTTGTGTAAGCTTTTTTTCCGACATTGCGACTCCACTCTTAATTGTATGTATCTATGCTGCATCAATTTTGCTAAAACTTGGCGAAAATATTTGGCTTGGCTTTTATCATGGATCTTAAAAAGTTTAAAAAACAATAGCTTACCTTTGACTGAACAAGTTTTACAGTCGTGTAAAGTCGACTGTTTTCGCGACACTACCCCCTAAATAAGTTTCAAATAATCAACATGATTAAGTATGAATAATATGCATATATATTATATACGCATAATCAAATCCGAACGTATTTGTTAACCTGAACTGGCGTAAGTTTTTTCCCATGTTTTTTCTAAGCTAATTTGGAGTCAATGGATGGCAGCTAACATATTGTGTAGTTTCCAATGTATATAAGATAAATATTCTAATTAAACTAAATACTCCAATGAACTAAACCTGAGACAAAAGTTCTGGTTTTAATTAGAGCTAAAAGTTTTCGCTTTAAAAACATCTAAACAATGGTATTTCATAATGCAAGTATCACAATTTCGGTTTGGCTTCATCGTTCATACAAATCTCATGCGTTATTAACTAAACCATTTCAAGACCAATCTAATTTATTTAAAGTAACTATTTGCTAGTTCGTTTTCACATAGGTACAGCTACGCTTTTTTTTCAGTAGATACTAAAATGAACGAAAACGAAACAAAAACGAAAAAGAAAACGAAAACGAAAGTGAATTGAAGCGAAGCCAACTTTTTCGGCTTGCGCAACAAAGTTTTGAAAAATTTGACGAGCAGTAGACAAATGAAGGCAGCTGCAAGCTGCTTGTTTAGTCAAATATTTACATGACGGGGGGTGTCTCTTTTAAGGTGGTAGTTACGTTTTCGACAGTTTTTATAACGTGCTATAATTTTTGATTGACTCAATGAATTTAATAGCTGTCTTTTTCACGTCAAAGTACTTGACTGAAACTACACTTATGCACATTATCTAGCTTAAATCTGTAACAAGCTATTCTGCAGACACTGTTAAAGTAGTCAAATTTCGTGAATTTTTGCATTTTTTATGCTTTGCTTGTAAAATTGATAGTGTAATTCCAAATAATTTCATTCTTTACACCAACATAGTCAATAACAGGGTGAATTTTAATGCTAAGTTTGGTGCATTTATATGATGTAGAAAAGAAGTTATGGACCTTCAATTTCGAATTTTTTCGAATTGTGAAAAATATACAAATTTTTGAATCTAATTTTTTCACGAAATGGGCTAAATTAATACAAATAAAAAAATTGACACATCAGAAATTGTCTAAAAAACATGTAAAATAACGCATGAAAAGATTGCAACATTGAGACTTGAGATTTAGTCCACGGAAGTACATTTTTACAGATTTTTGTGAATGAAATTGATGTAACGCAAAATTTAAGCCAACAAAATTTTTGGAATTTTAGCATAAAGTAGACACATATGTGTGCCAATTTATCCAAAATTTTGAATAAAATCCGTCTAGTAGTTGTCAAGTTTTGCGGACTTTTGCGTAATGCACTTTAGTTCAAAAAAGAAATGTTACATAAATGTGACGTAATCTCAAAAAGTGAAAAGCGGAAGGATAAGTTTTGGCATCTAAATTGAAGGTTTTTGACATGCCCGTGTGTCATTTTTTACTTTTTTCAATTAACGGCCTTTTTGACTAGCTACTACTTTGGCTTAGCTAAACATAAAATTTACGAAAAATTGTCGTAACTGGCTGATAAATATTTTATGTGAAAATTAAAAATGATTGTTTCAAGCTATTTTAGCAAACATTTATCTCATAATAATTTATAGTTTCCTAAATTAATATGCGTACTATAAATTATTGATTGAAAATTAATCGTAAGTTGTCAAATGTTACTCCTGCAAAACTGTCGAAAACGTTACTACCCCCTTAAGTAGACTTTCGTTAGTTGGTATATAGCTATATAATATATTTATTGTTTTGCAAACTTAACCGCATATTGAAATAAAATAAAAGTAATAAATTAGCGCAAATTGATATATTACTGACACTCTGACAGGAACTTTGCACTATAAGATATATATTAGTACAAAAAGTAAGAATTTAAAATTTAAATTTCGAACCTGAAAATTTAAAAATTGACGCAATTTATAAAATTAGTAAAGTTGACTTAGCAGACAATAATTTTGAACAATGTATAAGTGACACTGAAAAGTAACTCATCATTAAATAAATATTTAACACCTTTTTGACGGCACCCTTTTTGAAAAAGTTTTGGAATCACTTGTGCTTGACCTCAGCTGCTAGTAGACCCTTTGTCGGCTCCAAAGGGCATGCTGGGCAAGCTGTCAAAAATTGACAGCTAAAGAAAACGAAAACGAAAGAAAGTAAGAAATTGAAGGAAAACGAAAGGAAAACGAAAACGAAAACGAAAAAGAAAACGAAAGAAATATCAACTGAAAAAAAGCGTAGCTGTATATAATGTATAATACTGACAATGTCACACATTTATATTTGTTATATATGTAGTTTCCTACTGCTGCTACGTATGCAGGTCATCCTACGACAGTCTATATGGTCATCCAACGTACCTATGATAGTCCCATTTTAAGTCCTATTTTTTAAGAAACTAGTTATTATAAGAACTCTTATACGACAACTTTTTAACTTTGAACGCCTATTTAGTTTTTTACTTATTGTGCCTCTTGATTTTCTATTAGGCTATGCTTTTCATATCTATTCTGTATCATTTAAGGGGTAATTGCGTTTTTAGGTGTTATCCTGGAAGGTTAGCTCAGCGGTTACAGCTTCAAATTGTAAACGGTCTTTTGTATTAGGTAGAACTATTTTTTGCGTAAAAGTACACTATGTATTGAAAGTCATCACGTGGCATTTTTCTTGGGACAAGAGTTTAAAAAAGGACAAGTATGAATCGGGCTTAACCATAAATGTACACGGGGTCTCGGTCTGGGGGGGGCTTGTCCCGGAATTTTCGACACTTTAGGGGGCCTTGTCCCGATTTTTTGTACCAAAAACGCAAAATTTTCGAATTTTTGCCTAAAAATGGAAAATGTTTTACGAAATTCCCATATTTTTGGCGATTTTTTCGCTTTTTGCTTATTTTTGAAGCAATTTACAGCGATCTAAGGCTATTTTGGGGTTTCAAGGAGGGGGGCTTGGCCCGACGGGTCAAATCTGAGGGGGGCTTGTCCCAGAATTTCAAATCGGGGGGGGCTTGCCCCCCCCATGTACATCTATGGGCTTGACTGTACAGTAACCAGCACAAATCTATACCTTGTCTAGACGTTCACGTGAAAATACGAGACAAATTAATCATTTTCATATTTGAAAATGGATATGAAAAATTAGGTACGTCATAATTTAAAAAAGCAATTTTCCTTCTTTTGGAAAAACAACTGGAGTGCTGCAGCGTTAAATACTGCTAAAAAAGCTCCACAGCCTGTTTTTTTGTGCTTAACTTCAGCTGGGCTGTCTGCTTGCTTGTTTTTTAAAGATTTTGTTTACTGACTACATTTGATATAAAAAAAACTTAAATCCCTAGAAATATATAAACCATTTTTATGAGGTTTATTAATCAGTCTTCATTTATTGTCGCAAACATGTTCATAATTCAGCTGATTTTATGTCTCTGGGGGGTTATAAAAAACGGTAATAATCTAATAACATTAATTAACTCAATGTCCTTAGAGTCATATTACCTACGGTACTCCTGAAAATTGACCTTGATTCAAAAATTAACAGCAGAGCCAATCAAAACCCAATACTCTCAATTCCTGAAAGCAAGAGTACATAAATAGGGCAAAGTATGACACTCCTTATTCTAGCCAATCGGCCTAAACGATGCTCCGGCCGAAATAGCCCTTTCAGATCTTGATTTCAGGAGGGGCTTCCATCAAATATTGAGTATTTCTTGATTTCAAGAGAGAGGGGGTACCACCCTCGCTTCAGCACACTGCCAGCTCGAAATATTGGTTATTTGTATGTGTGCTATGTCGGACTTAGCATCGTTCCGGCCGAATAGCTAGAATAGAGATGCGTGTCATTACTCAGTCTTCTTCATTGGTCGTATAACACGAGGCCGAATCGTCGCCAGGCCGAAAATGTAGCACAAGGCCGAATCTTCGCCAATCCGAATCGTCGTTTAACCGACGATTCTTTTTTCCGACGACTTTTCCTGACATTTTTCATTTTCTGACCAGTTTTTTTTGTCGGAGCCTAAGCCTGAACCTAAGCTTAAGCCCAAGCCAAAACTAAGCCTGGCTAAAACAAACTAAACGTTTAAAATGACGATTCGGCCTGGCGACGATTCGCCGTCGTGACAATTCGGCCTTGTGCAACATTTTCGGTCTAGCGATGATTCGGCCTCGTGACGATTCGGCCTCGTGTAGAGTGTAGACACGCCTCTTCATTATGTACTCTTGATAAAAGCTATTCAATTACGACTGGATCGTCATTAAAAAGTACCGCTCTCAAGGATTAAGGTCATTTAACACCTATAAAATGTCCACATAATTCTAATGATTTAATTCCTGATAATTTTTAAGCTAATTTTTCACGTTGCTTTTTAGATTTCATGCATAAGATATGAAAGGCGGATTAAAATTAATCTTGGGATTAGCTATTGTAACAATTTTCTGTGCTTATGCCGCAGTGAATGCTTTACCAACCTCATTTCTGGTAAGAGTTGACCTGCAGTCTGACCAAAAAATGCTGGACCCCGCGTCAAAGCAAAATACGCCGTTTCACGAAGCAAAAAACAAATCATCAAGAGTACAGCAAGTAGTCGTGAAAATTACACCACCTTACCGAAACACAAAGTGCACCAACTTTTGGTCAGACTTTAGTTTTGAAATATTTAAATATTTTCTAGAGAAGTAACTATTGTGATAAAAGTAACTGTTCACGGTGTCTATTACTCCCGCAGTACTTTACACTGACCAGTGGGTTACAGACAAATAATTAGAACACATAGATTATCGATTATCGATTCTAACCGGTGACCTTTAGATCATTGTGGTGGCAGTGTGGCCCAGTGGTAACGTTGTTCGATTTCTGATCTATAGGTTAGAAGATCGAATCCTAGTGATTCGGTTACAAGTAGTTTCCTTGAGCAAGAGATTAGGGCGACATTGCTCCTGCCAACCCAGCAGGCCATCCTCATCTGGTCGGTAAATGGGTGCCACAGTTACATATGTGGGAAGGTAACAGGGGTCCGTGTAGCCTTGACGTGCCGGCCACAACTCCACGAATGTAGTTACTCTTGAAGTTGCACCCCCTGACGCTCCAGGGCTTTGTAACGGAGATGAGCACCGCACCCGACGGCGGAGACGTCTAAGGAATGTTATCTATTCGCGGGTTACTTTTACTTTTACCTACTTTTTTATCTCAAGTAGGGCATACTGCCACTGAGCCACTCTATATGTATATATTTTAACAAAGGGTAAATGTATATATTCCCTGACAATACTAAAAAAATTCAACGACCACTTTTGTTTTGATTCACAATACGTATAAATCAGCTGACTCCAAAAAATCCTAGAAAAAACTTGACTCAGTTCCCAACTAGAAATAAGAAATTCTGCGAATGTACGTACGAGCGCGGAGTAGCTAAAGCGCTGATTGCAGTTTGCATTGCATTTTAAATTGCTAGTTAATTCAAAACCTGTCTTTCATCTGCTGTTTTTAGCCCAGCCCCTTAGCTTTCTACAACACTGACTTTTTCCAACCCTCAATCCTCCGATCATAATAACGCACGCCCACTGTGTACATAAAGCCCGGTTCATACTCGTCCTTTTGAATTTTGTCCTTTTGTCCTTTGTCCTTTTGCAAACAGTTTGACTACAAATGAAACCCGTCCTTTTGTCTGTTTGGCTATCCTTTTCGGCGTCCTTTTCTCCTTTTAGAAAAGTCCTGTTGTCCTTTTCAAAAAGTCCTTGTCCTTTTCAAACTGTCCTTTTGTTCTTTTGAAAACGTCCTTTTCTCCTTTTGAAAACGTCCTTTTCTCCTTTTCTTTGTGACTTGTCCTGTAATGTTTGGAGCGTCATCAGAATAGCAAAAGGACAAAAGGACAAGGACAAGGTCACGTGTTTGTCGTCAGTGCACTTTAGCAGTTTGGTTTGTTTTGCTCAGAGCAAGAGTACATAATAGCGTCTCACTCTATATAGAAGAATTCTTCTATATAGAGTGAAACGCTATTATGTACTCTTGCTCAGAGTCATGAATGAGTTGCTGCAAGTCAGCGACGCCGTTGTTTTTGCCCTTGTCCTGCGCCGCCGGCGGCGACGACACAAGCGGTTGTACAGTGTACACCCCTTGAATTTTGTGAGACACCGTTATGGGGAATTTTTCTCACTCATTCGTCAGCTGAGAAATTTTCCTGATAAGTTTGTGCGACATTTACGCATGACTCCTGAAAAATTTGACGATCTTGTCCTTCTACTGCGACCTTATTTGGTTCACGGGCATACGGCTTTTGACCCTATCAGTGTGCCCGAGCGACTGTATGCGACTCTGCGATACCTGGCCTCGGGATGCTCGCAACAGGACATTGCTACCTACTACCGAATCGGAAAATCTACCGCCTCAAATATAATTTTTGAAACTTTGACTGCCCACCATATTTGACACAATCCTAGTCAAACAAAATGCACACAATCAAATTTTATTATATTCAAATTTGATAGGTCGAGGCAAAAGGACTCTTTGAAAAGTAGAGCATTGCTCTACTTTTCAAAAGGAGAAAAGGACAGCCCAAAAGGACAACAGGACTTTTCAAAAGGACAACAGGACAAATTACGAAAGGACAACAGGACGACAGGAAAAGGAAAAGGACACTTTCAAAAGGACAACAGGACATTTTCAAAAGGACAAAAGGACGGAATCAAAAGGACGTTTTTAAAAATGCAAAAGGACAACTGAAAAGGAAAAGTACAAAAGGACGTTTTCAAAAGGACACCCGAACAAAAGGAAAAGGACAAAAGGACGACCAAAAGGAGAAAAGCACAGCCAAAAGGACGAGTATGAACCGGGCTTAACTCGTTTCGCCAAAAAAAACCTGGGGTTAGGGGTACCCCGAAAAAAACAGGTGTTAATGAAAAAATGTTGAATCGCAAATTATTGCAATAGGTTGCGATTTTGTGGTAAATATTAGCTTCAAATCGCTCATTTTTGACCTCGCGCGTCAAGAATTTATGTAGGTGCATATTCAGTTTTTTCTTTTAAGCACTACACGTACGTAAATTTTGGAAATGAAATCCTATAAAGTTTCCACTGATCAAAGTTTATAACAAAGTTAGCTGAAGTTGGAATGTGCCGGTGAAATAAATAAACAAAGTAGCCACTTCGATTGCAGCAGTAAACTAGAACTTAAGGTGAACTTTGATTTGGCTATAAAAATGCGGAACGCAAAATAGCCCGTCTATGTACAAATATGTACTCTTGATTTATATAACCAACTTAATAATCAACAGTAATCACCCTGCATAGACAACCCTGCATAGACAGCTTAAATCAATTTCACTCAAAGATAATCTGATAAATCTGGTGCTACTAATCCACTGACTTCGCTAAATCTCAAGTCTGATACAAAATAGTGCACCACTTGAGAAAACGAAAACATATGATTTCGTTACGAAAAGAATAGATTTTGACTATCACGAGTACAGCAAGTAGTCGAAGAAGTCATGCCACTAAAGTAAGTGTCGCATCTATTTTTTGTCACTCTAAAATGTAAATCATTCCAGGTGTCCCAGAAGCGAATGCGTAGCCTGTCGGGTTCCCAGATGGACTGTTGGCACTCCTGCTGCCAATACGCCCTTCGACGCTGCACCACCTGTTACCACATTTGCGCAAGCGGCTGACGAAACTCCAAACCAAATCCCAAAACGTGGACTGATCTAAAATATTAACTACCTACTGTTCGTGTCTCCCCCCCCATGCTTAGCGTTCATACAAAGTAAAATAGCTGAATCGTGCTCAATAGATTAGACAAGACAGCCATTTGTCCGTTCAGCCGTGCAAACGCACGTATATATCTCAGAAGCAAACATGTTACATGGGGTCTCAGTCTGGGGGGGGCTTGTCCCGACGTTTTGTGGCTTGAACTCACAACGCAAAAATAGCCAATTTTTGCATAAAAATCAGATTTTTTCGCGAAATTCAGATAACTGCATAGATATTTCCGCTTTTTACTCATTTTTGAAGCATTTTTGGGACACGTTCTTATTCAGCAGCAAGGAGGGGGCTTGTCCCGATGGGTCAAATCTGAGGAGCTTGTCCCAGAATCTCGCGTTCGGGCGGCAGCTTGCCCCCCCTCAGACCCCCATGTACATCTGTGCTCAGAAGGCAACAGAAAACCTTTTTTCTCATATTTTCACGGCTGAATGGACACATCGTTTGGGGAGCCTCTAACCCTTTAAGGGTCGATTTATACTTTGCAGTCGCATGACCGTTCAGCCGGCAGAGTTACGAAATAATCACAACACAGTTTGATGGTACACACTAATCGTGGCGTGATTATTTCGTAAATTTGCCAACTGAACTGCCAATCGACCCAAGAGTACAAAATACATAAGGTTTCACTTTTATCGAATAAGCCAACTCTCGATCTGCTAATCAAACAGCAGAACGACAGCTACTAAAATAGCCAAGTCAGAGCGCAGAATCTGCGTGACACAGTCGGTAACATTTTTACGCTATAAAATAATATTTTAGCTTATAGCTGGCTGTGAAAACAGCACAAAAGCTCTAGAAATCGGGGCTTTTCCGTTATTCCCCCTCCACCCAGTCCGGAATTTTGAATTTACTGAGCCGATTGCAATAATTTTTAAGAATAATAACACGTTCTGAAAAAATGACAGAACGAGATCAAAAAATCCACATTTTATAGAAAATTTTAATTTTTTAAAACTTTGAAAACATACATTTTTAAGTCCTGAGGTCGAGAGGAGTCCATTGGGGTAAAATTTATTCAAATCAGGTCAGTAAATTCCAAATACCTGCCAAATGGGGGTATAACGGAAAAGATCCTAGCAGTCTTTGACAACACCGAAATTGAGAAACTTTTGAGAAACTGAAAAGTGCACAATCAATTTATCAGAAACTACATACATAAGACATTTGAAAATTTTTCCGAGGTGATCTCAACCAAACTATCAACTTATGCATTACTTGAAAGTTTTCAGCACTTTCTTATCACTTATCAGATTATGTACTAAAGTATGTTAAGCAGAATATGCGCGCTGATTGGCCAGTTCACTTGTCGTTTGAATATAAATACGTGCTTGACAAGACTTCACAGAATACCTCCACTTTGTACGATACCTACCCGAGTAAAAACAAACCCAATTTTGCACAAACAGGATAATTTATTGTAACACCCTTTTGATAAGACGAACACAGCAAAAACAAAAACAATAGCTTAGGATCAGTTCAAATTCAAAAATGCACGTAGTTTAATACAACCTATACCATTTATATACTCTTTCCAATTTTTACCAATTTTATTACATCAGCAGAATTATCTCAAGCCTGTAAGTAGAAAGCGACGCTAACGTGCAATGCTTAGTTCATTATTATCTGAGTGTGTAAGGGCGTACGTAAATGTCCGTAATCCAGTACAGAAAAATTAAAAAGTTTTTTTGCCCAATTATGGACATTTCCAAGCTCAGCTCACTCACCAAAGCTAACTGTTAGCAGAAGCAGGTATTTGTTTTTTTGCAACAGATGACCAAATTCTTGCTTAAACTTTTCTAAAAAGTTTAAAACTCGACCATTTCGACAATTTTTTCATTGGAACGTCAATGTGTATGAATAGTTACACATACGTACATTATACAGCCATATAACACGAGAACAAATAGCATTACTCAACAAGAAAACAACACACTTAAAGTATATAACCACGAACTTTTTGAGTACCCCAACAAAACCGCACTGCGTTTTCACTTATAAAATCTTCTGCAACTTTACGATAGTTTCTGCATTAAAAATTGAAAAAGACATAAAAAGCGACAAACACAGAACAACAATTATAAAATTTAACGGCATTTTTCGTAATGACAAAAAATATGAAAACATAACAGTGAGTTATTGATAGTTAAAAATAAAACCAACACTTAAAAATTATATGACGATCAAACGTTTCATGTAAAAATATTATTTTTTTAATTCTGACAGATTAGTCTGAAATCAACACTAGCAAAGTAAATGTGACATTGAAATTAGAAATAATTCCATAAGACGCTACGAAACAGAAAAAGAAGTAGCTAAGCCTTCATGCGAAATGAAATACACAGAAAATCTAGTTTAGCCTATTAAGCTGGCATATTTTCAAAACAATCCAAATCTTGCAACAGCGGCTGCTGAAGAAAATAGAAACTTCAAGCATTACAGTCAGTTTAAGAATTGTGTGAAGGGGTGGTCCTACGCAAAATTCTAAAAAAACTTGCTATTTTTGAGGTGTTAATACCCAATTCGGGAGATGCTGACCGTTCCAAGGGTGTACTGGAGTAAGATCAGGGGGGGGGGGGGGGCGCAACCACCTGTGTGGTCTCAAAAAACAAAAGCCTGACCAAATAATGCAGGACTCTGAGACAAAAGGAAACACGCGATATCATTACGAAAAGAACGAATTGAAAGCATCAAGAGTACACAGAGTAGTCACAAAAATCACGCCACCTGTTGTGTCTCAGGGTTCAGCAATTTCTGGTCAGACTTTAGTAACAAATTAATCAAAATAATGTTATAGTATTAAGCAAAACACTATAATATAGTCATTGCAGAATATCATTCACTTCACATATGCATAACAAAGAAAAAGGTACTAAAAAGAGTGCCCAAAAAATCTTGGACACTGGCACAAAACAAAACATGTAACCTCACTATGGGCCTATTCCTTTACCGGATTAAACGGACTGGACTTATTTTAGTCCGCGGTTTTGGAATGACAAGTCGGACTAAACGGACTAAACGGTTTAAAATAAGTCTGCTGCTTAATTTTAGTCCGAACCCATTCCTAAACTACCACCGGATTAAACTTTTTAGTCCGATCCCGTTCCTAAACTACCACCGGATTAAACTCTCAGCTGGACTAAAATTAGTCCGATTAAAAAATTTCCGTTCCTAAACCTGATTTAAGTCTGTTTAGTCCACTCGCTGCATTTTACACGGAGTTTTAGTCCGCGATTTGTTACGCGGATTAAACGGACTTAACTTCCCGGTGCCCCCCAATTATTCTCTTGCTACTTATCACTACCTTAACCAATTTGGACGATCTATATATCAAATTATAGCTGAATAATTGGGCTATTTTATAGTGTATTTTAAATATCTGGTATAAAAAATGTATTCCAAAAAATCTTCGTCAAAATTGCTTTTTTTGGTCGATTTCCAACAAATTCCTGTCAAAAATTAAATAACAGATTTTTGATATGTTAAAAAAATAATATTGTTTTATATGATATGATATGTTTGATATTTTAATCAAAAATAATCCAAAAAAATTACTTTTACGTGGCTTAAGTTATTCAAGTCAGATTCGAACATCCAACCTATCTGGCCGAAGGCGAACGCTCTGACCACTCGGCTACGCTGGCCTGAATCATTACGTGCTAAATAGTCTTTATATACAATGGAGATTAAACAATTAATAGATTGTCATTTGCAGCTAGTTTTTTTATATTATGTGCAGCTGCAAATACATTTTTATATTGCGAAAACGCTGTTTTCAAACAGCGAGTTAATTGTCAACTTCAACTGCTCAGCCAATCAGAGTACAGTTTGTAGGCGGAGACAAAACTGATTGGCTGGTGCGAAAAAACATTATAGTGGCACCAGAATACAAATTTATCAGTGTCGGGAAGTTTAAGTTTAGGAATGACACCGGACTAAATTAAGTCCGACTAAATTTAGTCCGATTATAAATTTGGGCCATTCCTAAACAAACTACCGGACTAAACGGTTTAGCGCGAAAAATGAAGTCCAGCTTGATCGGACTAAACGGACTTGAAAATCAGCGCGCTAGCTGTTAAGTCCGTTTAATCCGGAGGTTTTGGAATGGCTTTTTTCAGTATAATTTTGAAACCGTTTAGTCCGATTATAATTAACCCTTTAATCCGGTAAAGGAATAGGCCCTATGAAAAGAACAAATTTCAGCCAAAAATCGCTCAGTGTTTAACGCTTTTTGGCAGACTCTGGATAGACGAATACTAGCTAGGATGAGAATAGCATAATAGAAGCATATATAAACATACGCCCTTAAACCTAAGAGTGGATTTCACAAAGGTGGTTTTACTAAACCATTGGTTTTACGCACGTTTTGCTTGATTAGCACAATTTCATTACGCAATATCAAATGATTCGTTACGAATTTCGTAGATTTTTTTAAACCATTGGTTTAGATCAGTTGAAATTTAAAACCTGCAGCGCAGCAGGTCACTGTTCTAATCATAATGTTCTGTTCTAGCAAATCATGCAAAACGTACGTAAAACCAATTGTTTAGTAAAATCACCTTTGTGAAATCCATCCAAGATGTTTTGCTACTAATTGCTACTTTTTTGATAATTATTAAATTATTGCAACAATAAATTATTTATTCTTATTTTATTATTTTTATTATTTTTATTGCAATTAAAATTAAACAATTCGTTAGTTATTTTTTCAATATTTTTCATAGCTACTCTAGCCCAATTTTTAATAATAGTAATAATAGCATAGTGTTAACAAATAGATTCAACAAAATTTAACAGCTTCAGTACGTGTTAAATTATTCAACAAGTTTGAAAACCGCCAAGATTTACTAAAATCTGAAGTGTTCACGTACTATAGGTGGTTTTCGCCGATTTTGTAGCGAAGTCCAGTTGTACACGTATATACTGTAAAAGACACTTTTAGCTGACTTTACACGAAGCCCAATAATTGTGGAAGTGACATTAAATCCACAACTTTCATCTAGCCATAAAAAATGGCAATCCGATGCTACACCGATTTTTTTTCTGTCTCAAGATTCAGCAATTTGTTGGAAGTATGCGTCTAACGTCATACTCTACAATCTACAACCAGGGTTTTTTTTGGGTCCACGAGTGGGTCCAGACTCAAGATATCTTAACTGGACCCAGCAAAAAATAACCTGACCCAAGCCAGACCCAAGTCTATAATTAGACACCTAACTACTTTAATCACCCCAGTAAGTTGCCCGGCCGAAAAAAGTTTCTGATACGTCTCATACTGACGAAATTTCAACTAAAAATGAAAAAATTCTCCAACTTTTCCTGTGGGCTCCCACCCCAAGACCCCCAAACTCTGTGGCTTACTATTCCTTGTTGTTTCCCTGGTCCCTTGGGCTCGCCCAATATGAGCAGGACGGCTATAGTCGCTCCACTCTCCAGGGGGTCTCCGCAAGAACCCCCAGAGTTGGGTCAAACCATAGTGCCTAAGCCGGAAGATGTGTGTGCTGGACAGTCAGTAAGTAGGTGTTGCAAGTGCAAGTCACTTTCGTCATGGTCTGAGTCCGCGCAGGCCGGCAATTTTGCCATGCTGATTCTGTGTATGTCTATATATACATGTATATGATCCCAGAGGGTGCAGTGGCCCTTGCAGCTTAGCTGGGCCAACATTACTCTGGTATGCTGGGGTAGCGTTTCTTCGGTTTGGCGGTTCGTGTTGAAACTATTATTTGTTTATTAAGCCCCTGAAACGTCGGGACAGCCCCTCCCCCTCAAATATAGAAAAATCCGGGACAAAGCCGCCCAGACCGAGGACCCCGTGTACGTGTATGCATGTGATGATCTTTCATCAAGCGTATGCGGGTGCATGACTACGTACATGAGTACATTATGCTGTATTTGCTTGTTTAATACACTGTCTGAGCTGAGGTCATGTTCCCCAATTTTTTGATTTATATACCTGAATTTCTGATACGTCTCAACTTGATGAATTTTGGCCTAAAAATTGAAAAAATATTTATCTCTTTGAATTTTCTGGGGCTGTCGAACCCAGACCTCTGCAGCTGTGTGGCGGCTGTGTACAAGGGGGGGTCTGGGTGGGGGGCAAACCCCCCCCCCAGATTTGAGATCCCGGGACAACCCCCTCCCTCAGATTTGACCCACCGGGACAATCCCCCCCTCTTTGACGCTGAAAAAGGTGCCCGAACACTCAAAAATTGCCCCAGATCGCCGTAAAATGCTGCAAAAATGAGCAAAAAGCAAAAAAAATTTAAAAATAGCCAACATTTGCCAAAAATTTTCTCTTTTTTGGCAGAAATTCGAAATTTTTGCGTTTTTGTCCGCTCAAGCCCCGGAAAAGTCAGTCGGGACAAGCCCCCCCCCACAGACCGAGACCCCGTGTACAGGTATGGTACATAGTACAAAAATGACTATGTATTATGAATATCTGTGTACGACATAAATTTTCTTGACCCAAACAGTGCTTAACTGGACCCAACGAAAATTAACCTGACCCAACGTGGACCCATTGTCGATTTTGAAAAAAAACCCTGTCTACAACACAGATTATAATAATAATACGCATCAGTAAAAAGCGAAACAAACCGAAGAACTACAAATTATAATTAATAATATGCACATCATTTAAAAACAATAAACATAAAAACAAACAAACAAATAGAAACTACAAATACACCACACTAGGTTTGCCCCGAAACGAGTATCCCACCAGACTAGCCATGCTTTCGGGCAGCGTGCTAACCGTATATGCCATTCCCTTTACGTCCAGAGTAATATTATACAACCGATCGTCTAGCTTCAGCTCAGCCGGCAAATATGGACCAGAGCTGATCAGAGCTAATCGCACCTGACACAAATACTGCAACTGTTGTCGTTTGTGGCCTGTGGGACAGAGACAGAGGCCGATGGGAACGAGTTTATTCTTGATCCTCTGCTGGTTTAAATCCTTCAGTTTGGGTCCATTCTTGCGTACCTCTTCGACCAGGCCTGGCCGGCGAAAGCGTACCACAATCGGATGTGGATTGTAGACAGTGCACAGACGGAACACGGTCAAGTCCTGAGAGGTCAGGATGGAACTATCGTCCAATTCCAAGACCACATGATTGATAAAGCTTAGCGCTGTGGTCATCAGCATGTCCGGGGTTTCATTCTCCTCCACTTCTAGGCCACGAATAATCAGACACAGGGAGGGGTCCCAGTCGAAAGAGGTGGGATAGTCGGTAGGGGTGGTGAGGGAGGGCTGGGGCATGGGGCAGGGTACCGGGGCTGGGACTGGGGGGACGGGGAGGCTCACTGTGGGGGGCAACGTGCTCAGCTGTGGGGCAGTAGAGGGGTGCAGGCTTGGGCCAAATCTAGACGGGGCTTTACTACTATTACTACCCAACTGTTGCTGCTGCTGTTGTTGTTGTTGTTGTTGCTGAAACAACTGATAGGACTGTGCGATGCTGGAGCTCAGATAGCTGACGGCCACGTTGCTAGGACGACTACTGCTCAGCACACTGGTTGCCATGGTAACGCCCCCTCCCAGTTGTGGGGGGCCGGCGGGGGTTGCCGTGGTGACGATGGGATAGTCAGTGAACCGGCGTCGGGTCTCGCCACTACTGCTAGACACCGGCTGATAGGTGGTTTTGACCGGATCACCATAGTGACTCGGATCCAGGCTGGGTTTCTGTGAGGACGACGACGTCTGGCGATCTAAAAAATATAAAAACAATAAAAATACCATCCTGATTTTTTCAAATTTTACATTAAGGGGGTAGTGTCGCGAAAGCAGTCGATTTTGCGCGACTGTAAAACTTGTTCAGTAAAATGTTAGAAATTGTTCTTTCTATATTTTAAAAATCTATCTAAAGGCAAATTATTTTGCCAAGTTTCAGCAAAATTGGTTTAGCATATACTTTGCAATAATGTCTCAAAGTCGGAAAAATGACGAAAAAAAAACCTATTCACATTCCATTTTTTAGTCACATTTATCAATTTTTCTGTTTAGT
>JASANF010008485.1:0-12807 GCA_030248245.1 Trissonchulus sp. WLG1_4
CTGTCTTGAAAAAACAGTTCAACAAGTAAAGTCGAAAATTAAGGTGCATGCTTATAGATTCACAGCGTGCATTGGAATTTAGTTATTGCACTACTGAAGACGGACATCTTAGTTATTTCAAAACAGTTTTAATATAAGCACATTAAAATACTCTGTAGTGTGCACTCAGCAACTATTCGCACTGACGTATGAACCCCATGTGTATGAACGAGTGCGCGACTTCACGTAGCAAGCGTATAAATCACTGTGTGGACTCTGCATGGTGCTACAGCTAAGTCATTATTTAAAGACAAGAAAAAGACAAGAAAAAGATATCTTCCATTTTTTTGAAGAAAAAGAAAAAGAAAGCAAATTTTAAAAATTTTTTTGACAAGAAAAATAAAAAGAAAGAAACTGAAAGAAATTTTGGACATCCCAGGTTCTAACTGCAAAAAATGTGCTAACTTAATGGATTGGTAGTTTGGCATGCTGCTAGGATATTTAGTCTTCGAGGTTTTAGGTACATTAATGACTACTCGAACCAAGAAGCTGCTACATATTTGGTGAACGTTTTTTAAAATTTTTTTGTCAAATGTAATCGAAGTGAAACAATATAGTCTTTGGAACTAAAGTTTTAATTTTTTAATTGAAGAAATATAAAGTTAACTGTGTATTCCTACACGAAAAATTTCCACAGTTTTTCTCATAGTATGATCTGGATTAGATTAACTATTTTAACTTTTTACTTAGATAAAAAAATTACCTGACGTCAATTTATAAAATTATGCAAACAAATGCAGATATGACAGTTCAGTTGTTCTACGAAGTTTCATGAACTCTCATAAATCTTATGTTGAGTTACTTAAATTAATCCAGTCAATCTAATGTAGTCAATTTGTATATAAAAATAATAACAAATAGACAACAATTTCAAATTACAAATTAATGAAATTAATAAAGCAATATTAATAAGAGCACGGGGCAAAAATAGAAACACGGGGCAAATATTTAACAACAAAACATATTGACTAACTAGCCAGACATACTAGCGAAAATAGGGGACTAATATGAGGTCAACATAAGTATTTACATAACCTTTGACCTCCATGGACCTGACACCTAGGAGACTGGTAAATTGGTAGGGGCAAAAGCAACTTGAAACTTACTAAGCTTCATCATTCACTACTCTTTCAAATAAGCCGACTTAATTTTCCAACAAAAGGAAAACGAAAGAAAACGTAAGAAATTTAAAAGAAAGAAAAGAAAAATAAAGAAATTTTTCAAGACAAGAAAATAAAATTGTCTTTAAATAATTACATAGCTGTATAACCTATACTTATATAAAAATAAACTGAACACCAATGTAGTTGAACCAGATTCATTTCGTAAAAAAGGACTGTTTGCAGCAAATAGGATGCACCCAAAAGTTATGCCTACTGGATTAGGTATTTCGAAAACCAACAAAATCTTCCCCGCATTCAAACCCGACTCTAATTTATTTAAATGCATGTTAACAACGAACTGATTAATGCAGCCAACGGCTGACAAGCGAATTGAAACAATCCCTACTTTTTAATTAGTTTAATTCACTGTTTGCAATGACTTTATTTGTTTGGTTAGTGGCATCCCTAATCGCTCTAATGCTCTTGAGTGTTACCAAGAGTACATAATGGCAAGAGTATGACACTCTTCCCACTGCCCAGCTTGGCAGCGCGGTAGATGCGTTGCACAATAACGGCCAAAAAGGTACCCAAATGAGTACCCCTACCCAAATGGGTACCTGGTACCCAAACGGGTCCTGCAGGTACCCAAATGGGTACCCCAGCGTTCTGATTGGGCCCTGCAAGGTACCCAAATGAGTACCCCTACCCAACTGGGTACCTGAGGTACCTAAATGGGTACCAGGTACCCAAATGGGTGCCCCAGCGTATTTAATTGGCTGCTGGGGGTACCCAAATGAGAACCCCTACCCAAACGGGTAGGTACCCAAATGGGTACACCCTCATCAGCCAATCAAACTGCAGCAGCCTTTAGCTCCGCCTACGAGCAAGCTACCGTAATCCCACGTGCAGCAGTATATGTGACGTTGCGGGTAATGCTGTCTTTGGATTTTTTAGCATTTTTCTGCCCCAAACACTTATTATAAGACATAAACAAAGTCTTGGTTTACTGATGGAACAAAATGATTTTAATTAACAAAAACGCAGCTGAAATGAGATATTTTTAAAAAATGGCACAAAAAAGGCAAAAAATTAGCATTTTGTACAGCGAATGTTAAAAAAAATTATATAATAGTTTTAACTAAGTTCCATCAGTTAACCAAGACCCCTTATGTCGTTGGAGCAGAAAATTGCTAAAAAATGTAGACAGCATTAGTCGCAACGTCACAGATACTGCTGCACGTGGGATTACGGTAGCTTGCTCGTAGGCGGAGCTAAAGGCTGCTGCAGTTTGATTGGCTGATGAGGGGGTACCCATTTGGGTACCTACTACCTACCCGTTTGGGTAGGGGTACTCATTTGGGTACCCCCAGCAGCCAATTAGATACGCTGGGGTACCCATTTGGGTACCTGGTACCCATTTAGGTACCTCAGGTACCCAGTTGGGTAGGGGTACTCATTTGGGTACCCTGCAGGGCCCAATCAGAACGCTGGTGTACCTATTTGGGTACCAGCAGGACCCGTTTGGGTACCAGGTACCCATTTGGGTAGGGATACTCATTTGGGTACCTTTTTCCTGTCGCTACCTCAGTAGCGACAGGACTTTACATTTGTTTTGCTCTACGTAAGTGGCACGTCTTACATGTATTTTCTGTGGCAAATTTGTGTGCGTTTTTGTGTGTAAGTTTTATATTATGTATAATAGTGTGTGAGCTGGCCCAGGCGGCCAGCCAGCTAGCTGCATTTTGTTGTTGTTAGCTACAGTCGGTTTCAAATGAAAATAGATTCTAGGCGTCGGGATTAGTGATGAAATCGGACGCGTCGGATGATGTCATCAGACGCGTCGGGTGATGTCATCCGACGCGTCGGGTGATGTCATCCGACGCCCTCGGTTATGCAATCCGACGCCTAGAGTTTTGCCAGCCAGTGATTAATTAGCTGTCAAAATTCAGGCCTAAAGTTTTGAATAGGGGTGGCTTCTTCAGTGCAAATTATGAATGCTACCTTATTTTATTGTTTAGTTTCTTTAACTAATAAAAATCAGAATTCAGTAGATAACATTACCTTATATTTCAAGAAAACAGCTATTAATCAACATATGAAAATAAACTATAAAAATTTCGCATAACTCTTTGAGGAGTCACCCTCATAAATTTTTCCTGCAAGCTCTCCAATTTCCAACTCTATGATGCAATCCGACGCCCAGCCAGGCCCGTCGGATGATGTCATCCGACGGCCTCGGTGATGAAACCCGACGCGTCGGATGATGTCATCCGACGCGACGGATGATGTCACCCGACGCGACGGATGCTGCAATCCGACGCGTCGGATGATGAAATGGCGTCGGGCAAATCCATTTTCATTTGAAAATGACTGTAGCTTACTGTAGGGCCGAAATGCCTAATTAGGCGTTTTTATAGTTATTAAAGCACTAAACCGAGTTTTTTCCATCGACTGACGTTTCAATAATCGATTGTAAGTAATGAAATGACTTACTTCCAGAATTATTCAAAACAAGCTGCAAAGAAAGAGCAAAGGACGTCCCACCTACAACTAACTCTGAGTCTGCACTGGCTTGCAGACACAACGGACAGGCATAAACCAAGCTTGAGGCTTTTTAGACATGGTGTTAAGCCATTTATGCACCGCGTTTCTTCTTTCGCAATGGAGTTCTACGTTTAAATACGGTAGCGGGTTGGTCACGTGCGCAATGTGACAATCAAGCTTTGTCGTTTAATTCTTGCGTTGTTTAAAAAAGGCTTAACAATTTAATAAGAATAATAATTAGCGGCTACAAGACTTGGGAGTTGTGGTGCAGTGTTTAGCATTCTCCAAGCCCACACAAAAGTCCCAGGCTCGATCCTCTTCACCCATTTCTAACTTTTTTCAAAAACAGGAAAAAAATTTTTCAAGATATTGTTGTTTATCCTCATTCGACGTACAATCTACAAACAGTTTTGCAAAAATATCGAAAAACTTTTCTGGAAGTTGAAAAAGTCTGAGCGACAGGTTAAACTTCTTTTGAAGGGATTTCTGCCAGTTGATGTCTATTCTACCGATTATATTTATGTTGCACTAAAAATTGCTACTGTTGGTCAAGACTGCAATGCTGCAGTAGCCAGGGGTCAAAACTCATTAAATTTTGCATAATATTGCTGCTTGTTGGCCGTTATTGTGCAACGCATCTACCGCGCTGCCTTGCTGGCCATTGGGAAGAGTGTCATACTCTTCCCATTATGTAATCTTGGTGTTACTGACTTAACTGACTTGGCCCGTTTGTTAGCAGAGCAGACGTGTTGCTTACTAGCTGCAAAAAGTTTATCCTTGCATCGCAGACTAAATAAAAACGCAGCATTAAAAATTTTACGTTATAATTTTTGAGATTTTTTTAAATTTGTAACTATTAAATAAATTAAAACAAATTAGTCGCACGATGAGATTAGTTATATTAAAAAGTTAAGATTTAATTATTTACGTATGTAACTGCATAAGCTGTAAAAATTAATAGAGAGTTTTGTCTACATGTAGAGGTAAAAATAACACCATTGAAAATTTATACCTCAATTGGAAGTGTTCTTACCTGATATTATGATAATGTGCTTAGATTACAGACTTAAAAATGCATTATCATTTTTTGGTCTGCCACTAGGCAAAAGTTTTTTACATGGGTAGAGTTTTTTGCACCCCGAAAGGAGCAATCAAAATGTCCTAACAGACTCCATGACGTGACAAGCTTTCTAAATATGAAAAATACGATTGTTACCAGGAGCAATGTGTGAGTGCGATTTCATTTCGAAAAGAAAGAATTGCAAACACCAAGTACAGTCACCCAAACCAAATTGCAAGGAAATACCTAACAGTCATCAAAATCACGCTACTTGTTGAGTCTCAGGGTTCAGCCACTTCTGGTCTGACTTCAATTAGGCTATAGTTAATCTTTAAGGCTAAATGTTAGCTGCGTTAATGCTCATTAGCAGTAAATGAGTTTAGAGTGCATTTGTGACACTAACTTAACAAACTCACAATGCTATGTTTAACTGGTGTAGTTATTTGATTTTAAAAAATCTTAGACCTACGGTGGAGTGGGCTGCACCAAATCGGATAAACTTAAGTCTGAGCTGGAGCTAAATTCCAGTTAAATACAGTACAGATCAGAATTAAGGTAAAGTGAAGCCGGCTTCGGCCTCACTTTTCAACGGCTTCAGTTCAAAATGAAGCCGGCTTCACTCTATTTCGGCTTCAATTCAGGTGAAGCCGGGTCGGCTTCAGTGGGGATAAGTTAAATCAAGTTTGTGACAAACTCTATCACCAGCTGTTCGGATTTGTCACAAATATACCCGTGATTTTGCAAAACTAGATATTGGTACTCTGTTTCAATTTTCAGTGTAATCGAAATTTCGTTCAGCAAATTTCAACTTAAGGTGGTACAGTACAGATCAGAATTAAGGTAAACTGAAGCCGGCTTCGGCCTCACTTTTGGGTGGCTTCAGTTGAAAATGAAGCTGGCTTCACTCTATTTCGGCTTCAATTCAGGCGAAGCCGGGTCGGCTTCAGTGGGGATAAGTTAAATCAAGTTTGTGACAAACTTTATCACCAGCTGTTCGGATTTGTCACAAATATAACCGTGGTTTTGCAAAACAAGACATTAGTACTTTGTTTTAATTAGTTTATTAAAGCCAATTCTAAGTTGAAATACATACCATTCTAATTAGCAATTACTATAAATTTAACCTAAAATGTGCATTTATTTATAGCACAACTTTAATATTGATATTGTAGCTTTTACTGATACTGGTGATGCTACTGCTTCCGGTCATTAAGCTTCACCCCCTCTCTCGCAAGCTGATCCTCTAGATTTCTGCACTAAGTTTTCAGTAAAAAAAATAAATAAGCATTTTGAGGTCGGCAATCAGGCTCCCATCTAACTGACAACTAACAAGATAATATACACGTAGTCTAAGGGGAGGGGGGTAGTCCCGACGTTTGAGGGACATTAACTCTCAAAACGGCAAAAATTCTAACTTTTTAGTAAAAATGAGTTTTTGACGAATTCTGATCATTTTCGTTCCTTGTGATAAATTTATAATCTGGGAAGATTGCTCCATCCCCCTCCGCTTGCATCTGTTCTGACAAGCGTGGGAACTTGCGGGTTTCCAAGCTCTGGCTAACGGCCTAAAGAACTTTACCTGTGGCTTACTTTACTACAACCCAGCAGTAGTAGAAACTCGGCTGGCAGAGAATCTGTGGGTTTGTGTGTTGAAGAGTTATGCGTCTGCGGGTGTGACCTGCTGACCCGGTGTAAACTGACCTGCCTGGAGTCTTCTAATGGCGGAAAGGAGGGGCTTAGGAGAAAACAAATTTTTTCGTTGATAGCTTTTCTTGCATATTGAAAATATCTATATGATATGCATCTTTTACTGTCATAGAATCAAAAATTATATTATTATATTATGAAACAAAACTTTGCCGTGTCCCCCAAAGTTTACCCCCCCCCAAACCGACTATAGCGTGTTAAATGATGAGTGCTTGCAGATAGGAATTATCTCGAGAAGTTAGTCTACGTGGACAGACATCCCATAAAACTAACTTTAGGTGAAATGTAAATGAGAGGTTAATTACAATACTTTTGCTTGACGTTTGATTGCCGTCACGCCAAAGCCGTTAAAAAGCGCGACAATAACAGTAGAGTGGTAGGTAAGCTACTTAGCATAGTAGTTTTGGTTAACTATTAAGTAACTAAACAATGTGAATTGTGAAGGTAAACTAAATAACATTGTAACAAGTATATAGCAGGAGTACATAATATGTATATATACCCTTACCAGTAGTAATAGCAATTAGTATTAAAGTTCAAATGCACATCTTGGCTAAAATTTTGATCAGTCAGAACAATATGTACGTATCTGTTAAGGTGGTAGTTACGTTTTCGAAGTTTTTGCAATAATTCAAAAGTTACTTGATCGAACATAATCAAACTTGGCACGGAAATTGCGAACGTAAATAGCAATATTTCAGTTAATTTTGACATTGATTCAAACTTTTACGGCTAATTTATAGCTAAAAAACGGGATTTTTTGTGTATTTTTTGAGGACTTACAAAATTGTATGCCAATTTTTGTGGCTCTTACACTACGCATAAAAGCTATTCAAAAAAGGTCTAACCCAATTTATTTTAAGAATATTTTCAGCTAAAATATGACATATTTCTGTTAGTCGTTCTAGGCGATCTGTAACTTTGAAGTTTTTTTACCTCAATTCTGACTTATCATGCCAATATCACAAAATACCAATAACCACTTTGCACAATAATTTACGTGTACATAGTCCCTTATGCATCTATTATACCTGCAAAATTTTGTTAGTATATGTCACAGCAGCCACGAGCATTGGCAGTGTTAACAAACCCCTTTAAAAATCGCAAATTTTCTTCAGTCTTCTGAAACGTCATTTTTAAAATCTTTGTCCGCCATTTTTTCAACGGGTACGGGAAAACTGTGCTTAATGTAATATTAGCTGACCCCAATGAGGCCCTATTTAACTGAATTGAAATTTTTTTAAAAATCCGTCATTTTTGAGCACAATGAGTGATTTCAGTTGAAATAACCAATATCCTGTTCCGTTCATAAGAATGCCAAGACAGCTTATTTGACAGTAGCCAAATAAATTTGCCCTATACCTTTTTCGAATTGAGTGAAAAGGTTGATTATTTTTTTAGTTACAGTCTACCAAAGTCATAAAAACGGCTGTTTCTTGACTTTTTAGAAAAATTTGAGGCAAACTTTTGCTCACTGTAAAAATCTGCGAAATTATTACGTTTAGTTAAGCATACCAGCAGTTTTGTAACACATCAACGTGCCTTTGGTATAAATTGCGTAATTGTATGCCGAATTTTTTTACCACAGTGACGAAATAACGAAATACGGGGAAAAATGCATAAAATTGAGCTGATGAGCCTCACCAAAATAGTTGGCGTGCACACTATGAGTAACAGTGACTCTTGAAAAATTGTAATTTTGTGAAAAATAAGTTGATTAATAATATGCAAAAGACCGCTTGTAAATTGATTTAGTAATTGCTACAAAATAGAACATTGAAAAAAGCTGCGAAAACGTAACTACCACCTTAAGTTGAAATTTGCTGAACGAAATTTCGATTACACTGAAAATTGAGTACCAAAACAGAGTACCAATATCTAGTTTTGCAAAATCACGGGTATATTTGTGACAAATCCGAACAGCTGGTGATAGAGTTTGTCACAAACTTGATTTAACTTATCCCCACTGAAGCCGACCCGGCTTCACCTGAATTGAAGCCGAAATAGAGTGAAGCCGGCTTCATTTTGAACTGAAGCCGTTGAAAAGTGAGGCCGAAGCCGGCTTCACTTTACCTTAATTCTGATCTGTACTGTAGTTACGTTTTCGCAGCTTTTTTCAATGTTCTATTTTGTAGCAATTACTAAATCAATTTACAAGCGGTCTTTTGCATATTATTAATCAACTTATTTTTCACAAAATTACAATTTTTCAAGAGTCACTGTTACTCATAGTGTGCACGCCAACTATTTTGGTGAGGCTCATCAGCTCAATTTTATGCATTTTTCCCCGTATTTCGTTATTTCGTCACTGTGGTAAAAAAATTCGGCATACAATTACGCAATTTATACCAAAGGCACGTTGATGTGTTACAAAACTGCTGGTATGCTTAACTAAACGTAATAATTTCGCAGATTTTTACAGTGAGCAAAAGTTTGCCTCAAATTTTTCTAAAAAGTCCAAAAACAGCCGTTTTTATGACTTTGGTAGACTGTAACTAAAAAAATAATCAACCTTTTCACTCAATTCGAAAAAGGTATAGGGCAAATTTATTTGGCTACTGTCAAATAAGCTGTCTTGGCATTCTTATGAACGGAACAGGATATTGGTTATTTCAACTGAAATCACTCATTGTGCTCAAAAATGACGGATTTTTAAAAAAATTTCAATTCAGTTAAATAGGGCCTCATTGGGGTCAGCTAATATTACATTAAGCACAGTTTTCCCGTACCCGTTGAAAAAATGGCGGACAAAGATTTTAAAAATGACGTTTCAGAAGACTGAAGAAAATTTGCGATTTTTAAAGGGGTTTGTTAACACTGCCAATGCTCGTGGCTGCTGTGACATATACTAACAAAATTTTGCAGGTATAATAGATGCATAAGGGACTATGTACACGTAAATTATTGTGCAAAGTGGTTATTGGTATTTTGTGATATTGGCATGATAAGTCAGAATTGAGGTAAAAAAACTTCAAAGTTACAGATCGCCTAGAACGACTAACAGAAATATGTCATATTTTAGCTGAAAATATTCTTAAAATAAATTGGGTTAGACCTTTTTTGAATAGCTTTTATGCGTAGTGTAAGAGCCACAAAAATTGGCATACAATTTTGTAAGTCCTCAAAAAATACACAAAAAATCCCGTTTTTTAGCTATAAATTAGCCGTAAAAGTTTGAATCAATGTCAAAATTAGCTGAAATATTGCTATTTACGTTCGCAATTTCCGTGCCAAGTTTGATTATGTTCGATCAAGTAACTTTTGAATTATTGCAAAAACTTCGAAAACGTAACTACCACCTTAACAGATACGTACATATTGTTCTGACTGATCAAAATTTTAGCCAAGATGTGCATTTGAACTTTAATACTAATTGCTATTACTACTGGTAAGGGTATATATACACATTATGTACTCCTGCTATATACTTGTTATAATGTTATTTAGTTTACCTTCACAATTCACATTGTTTAGTTACTTAATAGTTAACCAAAACTACTATGCTAGGTAGCTTACCTACCACTCTACTGTTATTGTCGCGCTTTTTAACGGCTTTGGCGTGACGGCAATCAAACGTCAAGCAAAAGTATTGTAATTAACCTCTCATTTACATTTCACCTAAAGTTAGTTTTATGGGATGTCTGTCCACGTTGACTAACTTCTCGAGATAATTCCTATTTGCTAGCACTCATCATTTAACACGCTGTAGTCGCTTTGGGGGGGGGGTAGACTTTGGGAGACACGGCAAAGTTTTGTTTCATAATATAATTTTTGATTCTATGACAGTAAAAAATGCATATCATGTAGATATTTTCAATATGCAAGAAAAGCTGTCGACGAAAAATTTGTTTTCTCCTAAGCCCCTCCTTTCCGCCATTAGAAGACTCCAGGCAGGTCAGTTTACACCGGGTCAGCAGGTCACACCCGCAGACGCATAACTCTTCAACACACAAACCCACAGATTCTCTGCCAGCCGAGTTTCTACTACAGCTGGGTTGTAGTAAAGTAAGCCACAGGTAAAGTTCTTTAGGCAGTTAGCCAGAGCTTGGAAACCCGCAAGTTCCCACGTTTGTCAGAACAGATGCAAGCGGAGGGGGATAGACCAGTCTTCCCAGATTATAAATTTATCACAAGGAACGAAAATGATCGGAATTTGTCAAAAGCTCATTTTTACTAAAAAGTTAGAATTTTTGCCGTTTTGAGAGTTAATGTTCCTCAAACGTCGGGACTACCCCCCTCCCCTTAGACTACGTGTATATTATCTTGTTAGTTGTCAGTTAGATGGGAGCCTGATTGCCGACCTCAAAATGCTTATTTATTTTTTTTACTGAAAACTTAGTGCAGAAATCTAAAGGATCAGCTTGCGAGAGAGGGGGTGAAGCTTAATGACCGGAAGCAGTAGCATCACCAGTATCAGTTAAAGCTACAATATCAATATTAAAGTTGCGCTATAAATAAATGCACATTTTAGGTTAAATTTATAGTAATTGCTAATTAGAATGGTATGTATTTCAACTTAGAATTGGCTTTAATAAACTAATTAAAACAAAGTACTAATGTCTTGTTTTGCAAAACCACGGTTATATTTGTGACAAATCCGAACAGCTGGTGATAGAGTTTGTCACAAACTTGATTTAACTTATCCCCACTGAAGCCGACCCGGCTTCGCCTGAATTGAAGCCGAAATAGAGTGAAGCCAGCTTCATTTTCAACTGAAGCCACCCAAAAGTGAGGCCGAAGCCGGCTTCAGTTTACCTTAATTCTGATCTGTACTGCAGGTGTAGTTAAATCCCAGCTACCCAAATCGCAGCTAAACCCAAGTTTTCAACTACATCTTAAGCGGCTAATCTTCATTGGTGTAGCGGACTTAAACCGATTTACGGAATTGAAGACGGAGCTAAATTGGTTTAAGCTAATCGTCAGTTAATCTGATTTGGTGCAGTCCACCGCGAGTCTGCTAAATTTTCATTTTAATACATTCTACAAAAATTCAGCATTAAATGGGTTGAATTTTAGAAAAAAAAAGTTTAAAGTTCACTTTTTATTTATTAAGTTTTCTTCAAAAACTAGACGACACTGGTGATAATCAACTGCTGCTTGAACATACAATTTATTTCTAGCATAAAAAGGTGTCAAAAAGCCAATTTTTGCCCAGTAAGGTCAAACGGTTCAGGTTGAATAGCCACTTATGAAGCTTCATTGATGAAGCCTGATTAAAACCCTCTTCACACTTTGTGGTTATAATTAAAGGTTTTTTAAGCTAGCAGCAATTTATAGGCTCGTTTTGCTACCTGCTGATTACCTTTTTTGCGCGGCCGCCTCAGCGCCCAGCGGCCGTTCATGCTAATTTCAGTCAATGCGCTGAAACTAACAAGCACGTTTTGCGAGTAGAGTTGAATTATTTTTGGAAAGATGTCATTGTGACATGCTTGCAGTGCTGAGGATATTCTTCGAATATAAAACGCGGCACCATAATGTTTTATTGTCATTATTTGTAACTAAACATAACCACTTTCAGTCTTGATATCTATCAATTTCAAGCCTGCAATGTCATCGCTTATGGTCAAAACTGTTATTATATCAGAAAAGTTCAAAAGGACAGTTAGACTTCATATATTTATGTAGCTACAGAATAGTGAGTCTAAATTTGCATCTGAGGGGAACTTTCAGTGACGCAATTAAGTTTTACGGTCAATTTGGGTTTCAAGATTACATACATCTGCACGCTAGAAATCGCATGCCATCTTCATTCATTAAACATATGTACCTACATTTCACATACTGAAAATGCTTTTTAAAAATGTGAAAACAAAAATATTTAGTTCCACAAAAGCGGAAGGAACATTGTTCCGTGGCAGAACTGAAATTTCCTGCATGCACTTAGTTAAGTTGCATCACTGCATAGAGCTTATTCCTAAAACAACACTACGAGCCAAAACTTAGGATAAAATACATTCAAAACTGCAGGAGGGGAGCCAAAACAATTGGGTCTGAAGTGAAAGGACACTTCTGACCATCACATGAAACGGTTCCCATTTGCAAGTGTTTCATGTCGTTTCGGATGTTCTGATATATAAATCAACGAAACGCTGATGCAACAGGTTTCGTCATAAAACGATGTGCTGTCCACAGCGTTATTAGAACTTGACAGACATGCGAATGGAATCGCTGCCTGTTCCTCCCTGTGTATATACGTACACAACTAAAAAACACGCCCACAAAAACAGTGTAATCTGCTGACCTAGCAGCCGGATTACACTAGGATTGTTCAATTTGCGTGCTAAGCATATGAGAGCTTTGCACTATAGTATATACGCGGCGGCTGAGGCCGCCGCGTAAAAATGCATGTTAATC
>JASANF010008486.1:0-25303 GCA_030248245.1 Trissonchulus sp. WLG1_4
AAGTTGCAGTCTACTTTAGATCGGTTGTCAAATTTCGCCGCACGCACACACACGCGAACACACAGACAAACACACGTTTCAGCTAGCCGGCTGACATTTTGCAGCAGCGCAGTTCAATGAACAGAAACTGAGCATTATTTACATGCGTTTTCAGTTTCAGTGCATTGACTGAAATTAGTATGCACGGCCGCTGAAGTGGCCGGGCAAAAACGCTTCATTGGTACTCGTCTTTTTTGCCTTCTTAAGCCTAGTGAGTAGCATGCTTAACAATGAATAATTGACGAATGATCTTAGATTACCTTGGTTGCTCTTTGCGTCCAGTTGTTATTGGCATTGTCAGCTGAGTTGTGTGTTCTTCTCTGTTGCTCTGCCTTATCTAAAGTATGACAACAGCTGTATTAGTTGCACCTAAATATAGGCCCGGGCCGGTCGTTCAGTTAACCCGGGGCCGGCCGGGCCGACCGGGCCGGCCGGGCCGACCGGGCCGACCGGGCCGGTTCGGAATTGCAGCTAAGCCCACTTTTTCGGTTTGCGCAACAACGTTGAACGAGCCGAACGAGCAGTAGATAAAGGAAGCAGCTGCAAGCTGTTTGTATATTCAAAAGTTTAGTTGGTGGAGTGTGCGTGTTAAATGTCAGTGATTTAAAGTTCAATCAAAATCAACTAGACATTAGAATCATTATAGTTCAAAGTTTCAAAATGTATTATTTTAACATTTTTTGAACAAAATCTGACAAATCGGTTTTGTAAACAATAATTTTGAACAATGTATGAGTAAATCTTGTTTAAAAAAATATTTAAAAAAATGAGTGCAATCTTTTTTAGAAAATCTTTAATTGCAGTTGTTATAACACCATTTCTCGGCTCCATATTGCACGCTGAGCAAGCTATCAAAGTTGACAACTAGAAACGAAAAAAAATGGAAAGAAAGCGAAAGGAAAAGGAAAACAAAAGAAATTTCAACTGAAAACGAGCGTAGCCGTTTGTACACGGTAGCATTTTTGTATGGACAACGTCATAATTAGACTGTAAGATTTATCCTCAATTTAACGTAGAACTGCTATAAATTCAAGATCTCAGAAACAGTATTCATTTCCAGGATCAATTGTGTTATTTGATATTTCCATTGGCGCAGTGTTAACACTTTAATGTATGAATTGTTTTAAACTGCATGAAAGTCCGAGTTTCGGCGGGTTTTTTATCCGTTATTATAGACTGATGAGCCTGCTTTACAATGACAATTTTGTGTGCAGAAATGTCACGCCTATTCAATTAGCCGCCGGCTGGCTTTACTTGGGATTCTCCAAAGCATGTAACATAATGGCAATAAATTTTCTAACAAAAATATGTGTAAACAAACTAAATTTCGCACCTTATTTTTTATGTTACATCAGGGTAGACGAACGATTACCGACTCATTGTTTATGCAACCGGACACTGTCCGTTTAATACGGTATTTTTGTGATCGGTAAATCTTGTATTTTCGAAGACTTGAGGTCAAGGGGAGTCAATTGGTACCAAAATTATTATAAAATTCAAGTATAACAGAATTTACGGCTGGTGGGGGAATAACGGAAAAAAGTGCCGGAAAGTTTAGGTTGGATATGGAATCAGTTAAACAGGGAATCAAATGTTTCGGAATAGGACCCAACGATTCAAAGTTTAGTACATCCTTTGTTTTCAGTCACAACTGTCATTAACCCTTTACGATGCGCTGGCTGCTGCGTCCATCTAAGCTGTCCATTAACGGATTGCGTCACGCGATACAGGCTAGCACTCGCGTCATTTTGTTCATGAGATCTAGCTTGTTTCGCCGCCAGTTCTGGTCTACTAGCCTACCAGTTGACAATGCTCGTCCAAAGCTACAGTCAACACCAGACTGTGGTTGACAGAAAGGTAAATCCCATTTCAAATAAACTAATAAACCCACAATTGTGAGATTTGTTAGTGCTATGCTAAATCAGGTGACCTAGTAAAGAATACACGCGTAATTTCATTACGAATCACCCAATTTTGCAGCCAAATCTGTCACAATTGTCAGCTTGTGCTAGTTTATTGAAACAAGCCTCAGTCCGACTGCTTTAAAAACAATCTGAAACTTGATGATATATTCTCTAATTTTTACTATTTTTTTAATTTTATTTTTTCTTAAAGTTTTAAGCAAACGAATATTTTTCGGCATAAAAGGCGCCAAATAACCTACATATGTCAATACTATATGTCAATATGTTATATGTCAATCAACGGTACTGTTGCGTATCCGAACTTTTTCCATGTTGCAATCGAACTCTGAAATTGTATTTTTGGTAGCCTAGTAGATGCACTTTGTTTTTGTTACTGAAAGTAGCAGAAAGTAGATAATTATATTATTAGATACATAATTATATAATTAGATACATATTAGATACATAATAATACATTAGATTCGCTACACTTTTTTACTTCAACTTGTTTCTGCTTGTTGCTATCAATTTTGAGCTGCAGCGAAAACGTTAACGTCGACTTCGAAAATAGCTGGTTGTTTTCGAAAAGTCTATTATAGAAACCATACCTAAGACCTGTAAGAAAACAGCAAATATAGTGGTGTACTACAATATTTCATTTTATTAAGCATGATATGCAAACAAATTGCAAACAATTGTAGTTGCGTTTGTTGACAGCTGGACCGCAGTGACACGCTGCAATTTCCGGTCGTCGCAATGTGCAACATGAATGCATATCGAAGATCAGCACTCGAACAACAACCGAAGTTGCTGGCTCTGGTAAATTCTATTGGTATTATACCTGTAAATAAAAACAAGAAAAATGTAAAATAAAAATAAAACACAAAAATACATAACTCTCGAAACCAGGAAAATTATCTTGTACTTGTACTATCTCTGATGGACGTTATTTGATGAAAATTTTTAGATTATAGTAAACTATTAGTTAAGTAGACAATTGATTTAATTGGTGTAATTTTCTGCTAAATAGATAACTCGTCAATCAAACTGATAAATTTAGGGTATTACAAACACAATAATTATTTGTGTTTTTGTTGTTTTAGCTTAAGGCAAGAGAATTTATCTTCAATGAAGCTCTAACCAAACCAAAACTGACTGAGGAACTTCCTAAAAAAACAACAACAGAAGCTGTCACTTCTCCCCCGCTGTCAAAAGCAAGGGCTCATAAGAGACTGAAACGAGGTGAATATACCATAGTTCTTTTTTATTTTGGATCAAACGTCACTGGTGATCTGTGGTACTTGAAAATTCATGCAACCTCTACTGTCAAAGTTTAAAATGTCACTGGTGATCTGCGGAACATATGCATCTGAATTCCCATGCAACCTCGACTGGCATATATACAAACTTCTGGCTTTTGCCAATTTTTTGATGTGAGTCAAGTTTTGTCCCAAGTGTGATAGCCGTTTGGGCGCATGGAGCGCTCGTTATTGCAAGACACAAGGCTCTTGAGTAAGAAGTAAAAAGTAAGTCTAAATAAACAGGGCCCAATATAGTAAAGCATGAGCAACTGTTGCTATCGCCGCCGTTCCTGCAGAGTTACTCTACTTTGTTTATTATATGTTTTGTTTAATATTTTTGTTTATTATTGCTATAGCTGTGCGACCGTGGCTACTAAACGGTGGCTGGATGTGGGTGTTGGGTGACTTTGGCGAATCGTGTACGTCAGCTTGCGGGTTTTTGGGCACCACTTGCGACAAAACCAATTTCGACCTTACCAATCCAACCACACTCAAAGGAATCATGGAAACACTGGCTCCTCAGAAAGGATACAGTTGCAGCAGCTTTGTGGACCCTGGCAGAGTCAATGTTGGAGCCCCTCATTTGTGGACGTTCAATAAATGTTCTGGATACGAACCGGGCTGGTATAGAACCCACATGTTCTGACTTTCCCATGGGTTCCGACTTTGCGCGATACTGCAGATGCGGTACGTGCTGCTGCGTATATCTCAACCAAGATTGAAGATGGTTTGAGGATGGGTCAAACAAGCAGGATTTTCATGCAAACTTTTTGTTAGTAAAATTTTGCTTTTGACACATACTAACTTTGACAAAGTTTACAAATTCTTAAACCCATACAATAATTTTCCCACCGATTTTAACAAAAGTTAAATGTGAAAGCTAGCTAAAATGCGTATAAAAGCAAGTATACTTTTAAAGCAGGGGGCTTGAAAGCGCTGTTCAAGCAACTTCCACGGTATTGAAATTATAAGATTTTATACTGATAATACTGCGCCATTAATTCCTGCTCTAGTCCAACCCCTAGTTTGAGTTCTGAGGGCAGCAAGTTTATATATTAATATTTAATAGTTACGTTGAAGTTAATTAATAGTTAATATTGAAATGGTAACCTTTTCTGAATGTGTACTATCTGCAATCAGCCAGGCAATGGGGCCTTATTTGTGTATAGTGTGTACATGAACATGAAAATAAAATCAAAGTTTGATTAATAGAAACATTAACGACTCACATTCTGATTGAGCGACAATTTTTTAGCACAAAGACATAATTTGTATACAGTCGTAGATGACGTTGTTTCAGTTTACGCAATTTTTTTTATTTAAAATAAACGAAAGTTTTAATAACAAACTAATAATAAACCAAATAACATAACTTAATTAACAAAATAACTTGCTGACTGCAGATAAGAATAAAATTTATCTCATAAGTTAACTGTTAAGCATTTCTTGGTTTTTTGTCCAATTTTTGATATAATTTGTGTTTAGTACCTATCCCGACAACAACGACAAAAACAACGACAACAACAACGACAACAGCAACGACAACAACAACAACAACAACAACAACAACAACAACAACAACAACAACAACAACAACAACAACAACAACAACAACAACAACAACAACAACAACAACAACAACAACAACAACAACAACAACAACAACAACAACAACAACAACAACAACAACAACATCAACAACAACAACAACAACAACAACAACAACAACAACAACAACAACAACAACAACAACAACAACAACAACAACCACAACAACAACAACAATAACAACAACAACAACAACAACAACAACAACAACAACTACACCAACAACAACAACAACAACAACAACAACAACAACAACAACGACAACAACAACAACAGCAGCAATTACAACGACAACAACATCGACAATGACAACAACAACAACATCGACCACAAAAACAACAACAACATTGGACACAAAAACAACTACGACAGTAACATCATCAACAACAATGACAACAACAGCAACAACAACAACAACAACAACAACAACAACAACAACAACAACACCATCAACAACAACGACGAACGACAACAACAACAACAACAACAACGACAGCAACAATAACAACACAACACGGACAACAACATCGACAATGACAACAACAAAACCCAACAACAACAACAACAACAACAACAACAACATCGACCACAACAACAACAACGACAGTAACATCATCATCAACAACAACAGCTCGAGACAACAACTCATCAACAACAACAACAGCAACAACAACAACAACAACAACAACAACAACATCACACAACAACAACGACAACAACAACAACAGCCCCCCCCCCCCCAGCCAGCAACAATAACAACAACAACATCGGCCACAACAACAGCAACGACAGTAACATCAACAACGACAACAACAACAACAACAACAATAACAACAACAACAACAACAACAACAACAACGACGACGACGACGACGACGACTCTGGCATCAACAAAAGCAGCGGCGACAACAACAGCTGGACCAGCGATAACCACAACAAAAGCAATAACAACAGCAACAACCAAAACGACAACAACAGCACCAGCGACAACCATAACAACCACAACAGCGGCGACATCAACTATAACCACAACGGCAAAAAAATCAATTACAACGACAATGACAATAGCAACAACAACAACAACAATAACAACAACAGTACTAACAGCGAAAACCACAACAGCAGCGACAACAACTGCACCTACGGCAACCCCAACGACAACAACAGTGATAACAACAACAGCACCAGCGACAACCATGCCAACCACAACAGCGGCGACAGCAATCACAACAACAACAATTATGACGACGATAACAATAGCAGCAGCAGCAGCAACAACAACAGCAACAACAACAACAAGACCAACCGCCATGACAACAACAGCAGCGACAACAACAACTGCACCAGCGGCAGCCACGACAACCAAAACAGTAGCGACAACAACAACTGCACCAACGAAAACCACAATAGCAGCGACAACAACTACACTAGCGGCACCCACAACGACAGCAACAGTAGCGACAACACCAGCGACCATCACGACAACCACAATAGCAGTGACAACAACAACTGCATCAGCAGCAACCACAACAGCAGCGACAACGACGACAACAACATCGACCACTGCAACAACAACAGCGACAACAACAACTGCACCAGCTCCCACGACAACAGCAGCGACAACAACAGCTGCTCCCACACCGACGACAACAACAACAACAACAACAACAACAATAACAACAACAACAACAACAACAACAACAACAACAACAACAACAAAAACCACCACAACGAAAACAACAGCAACGACAACGACAAAAACAACAGCAGCAGCAGCAGCAGCAGCAACAACAATAACAACACCAAAAACATCAACCCCAAAAACATCAACATCAGCAACTTCGACAACATCAACAACAGCAGCGACAACAACTGCACCTACGACAACCACAATAGCAGCGACAATAACAAATTCAGCTGTAACAACAACGACAGCCACAAAACCAGCAACCACGAGTGTCGCGACTGCTGTCCCAACAACTGTACCGGCGACTACAACAACTACACCAGCGACAACTAAAACTACAATAATAACGAAAACAACATCTGCAACAACAGCAGCGACTATGAAAACAACCACACTAGCAGCGACAACAAAAACTACGCTAGCGACAGGTACAGCTAAGAAGATAACAGCAGCAACGACAACAACAACAAACACTGCCCCAGCAACAACCAAGACACCAACAATGGCAACAACAACAACAGCAACAACAACAACAACAACAACAACAACAACAACAACAACAACAACAACAACAACAACAACAACAACAACAACAACAACAACAACAACAACAATAACAACAACAGCAACAACAACGGCAACGACAACAGCAGCGACGACACCAACTACACTTGCGACAGCAACAACGACAACATCAACAACAACTGCGTCAACGACAACAAAAACTACGCTAGCAAAATCCACGACTAAAACAACAACAGCAATAGCAACAGCGCCAATAACAGCAGCAACAACAGTAACATTATTATCATCATCATCAACAACAGCAACAACAACAACAACAACAACAACAACAACAACAACAACAACAACAACAATCACAGTAACAACAACAACAACAACAACAACAACAACAACAACAACAACAACAACAACAACAACAACAACAACAACAAAAACATCCACAACAACAACAACCACCGCAACAACTGCAACAGCGACTCCCACAAAAGCAGTTACAACAACAACAACAGCAATAACAACGGCAACAACAACAACAACAACAACAACTGCGACAGCCACAATGATAACAAAAACTACATCAGCAATACCTACAACAGCCACAGCAATAGTGACAAAAACGACAGCAGCAACAGCAGCAGTGACTCCCACAAAAGCAGTTACAACAACAACTGCGCCAGCGACAGCCATATTAACAGCAATAAAAGTAACCCCGGCAACAATAACAACAGCCACAACAGCTACAATAATGAAACCTGCAACAACCACAACAGCTACAATAGTGAAACCTGCAACAACCACTAAAACAAAAGCAGCGGCGACAACAACAGCTGGACCAGCGATAACCACAACAAAAGCAATAACAACAGCAACAACCAAAACGACAACAACTGGAGCAGCGACAACTATAACAACAACTGCATCCGAGACAACCATAACAACAGCAACAACACCAAGTACATCAACAATAGTTACAACAACAACTGTACTAGCGACCACCACGGCGGCAGCAACAACAACAAACAAAACAGCAGCTGCAACAACAACTGCACCAGCGACAACCACAATACCAGCAACAATATTAACCACAACTGCAGCAACATCAACAGCAAAGCAAACACCAATAACAATAACAGCAGCAACAACGTCAACATCAATAATAACAGCAGCAGCATCAACCACAACAACTGCACCACTGAAAACAATTTCCGTAATAACAAAGAAAATAGAAACAAAAGCAACTACTACAACATCAAAAACGATAGCAACCACAACAGCTACAGCAGCAATGACAAAAACAAAAACACCATCAACTACGCCAACAACAGAAACTACACCAGCAACACCGATAAAAGCAACAACTACAACAACAACAACAATAACAACAGCAACAACAACAACAATAATAATAATAACTACAACAGCAGCAGCAGCAGAAACGACATTAATGACGACAAATACAACGCCGACAACAAAAATGACAGAAGTGCCCGCCACACCTGTGTTTACCACAGGTCCAACTGTTTCCAAAACTGCTGCTGTTGAAGCAACACAACTATCGACCAATGCTACTACTACACCAATTGTTACGTTTGCTAAAAATATTACTAATACAACTGTCATTACAAAAACTATAAAGATTGGTGAAGTGACTGTTGTTAAAACATCAACGTCAAACTCATTTAGTTCTGATAAAACGAAATTGACTTATTCCATCATTTTTTTATCGACCCGCACTGTTGCAACAACAGCAATCATGACATCTCCTAAAAAAGCAATAATTAACTTCACAACTGCTAAGATGACAGAAATCGTATCAATACCAAAATTAACTACCACGTCCATAGCTACGATTGTGCCATCAGCCGCGGCACGCACCACTCTCTTTAAGAGAACAAAATTTACTACAGCTAGCGCAATCAGCGACAATACAATTGCAAGAATGTTAACCGTTACAAATGCACTTAATCTCGGCAAAACGTTGTCAGATTTCAAAGCAACACAAGGAGACATGTGGCCGATGGCAACAGCGAGTCCATTTCACTTCATTTCCGATGGCACACCGAGCACCAACAACCGAAACCCAGCCGATCCTAATGTTGGTATGACAATTTTAAAGTGTTTTTCGGTTTATAGTAGTCATCATCATCACTGCCACGATAACTTTCGCAAAATTTGAGATGCCGGTGGTCATCATTATTATGTAGATGCTTATTGTTATAGATCTATGCAACTCAGACAAAAGCTTATGTGCTACTCAGGAAGCAGTCGATCATGAAATCAGAACGTTAATCAAAATGCAGGTAAATTTGAACTTGTCATCAGTATTCGAACTAAAGTCTGACGAAAAAAATAGATGCGCCACATACTATTTTAGTGGCATGATTCTGCATCTACTTGCTGTACTTTTATAGTCAGACCAGACCACATGTTTCGTTTTCTCAAGTGGTGCAACTATTTGTTGTCAGACTTAAGTGAAGTTGGACTTGAAATTGTAGCATTGTGTCGACGCTCATCAGGTAGAAATAAAAAGGAACAAACAAAAAATGAGCTCTTATTGCAGAATTATGACATCAGAAATCGACATATGCGTTTTCTATTGACTAATTGATAATTTAGGTCATTTCTTGTTTCCGCGTCTCAATCAGTTTTATTTAGATTTTTGTTCAGATTGCTTATTTCTTACTTGACTTGGAGACACAGTCCTAGACCATTCCTGAGCTACATTAACCATTAACAAAAAAACAAAAACCTATAAAATATCATACTAACTGTATTCTCTTATTGAATATTACTGTGTATCAAACTGTATTGTATGTAACTGTTATTGTATTATATTCAATTCTCTTAATATTTCTTTATCCCACATATTATTCAACGTGTAATGTTCACTCAGGGATCCACTTCATCCGAGCGTCCCCTCAACACTGTCTCGCTGAATAGTGCCACTATTGAACTACAAACAATCTACATGGGACAGTTTGGGTCACGTGACCGTCAGCAAATGGGATACGACCTCAGCATGTTTCTGACCTGCAAATGGGATGCTTTGAACAGACAGTGTGGAGAGTGGGTTTGCTGCTGCTTGTTTGTTTTTAATACTGATTAATACTATTAATACTAATTAATACTGTAATACTTGTTAACAAGCAGCATCGTAATGCAAGCAGTGTCATGCGTTCAATAGGCAAAGAATTATTTTTACGCACATCATATTCCTGACGTACTATATGTTTTTTTTCCATTTTGCGGATGGCTAAAAAGAGCGACTGTACTATTAAAATAGAAACGAGTGTAAATTTGGACCCTCAAGAAATATCTGCTACTTTATGAAGCTATATAGTTTTAAAGGGTTGTACAGCACTTTTTCTGCGATGGAAGCACCAGCAGTATTCAAAATATAATAACTATATACAATATAATAATATATTGCTGTATTTTGCTATTTACGCTCTATTGTATAAACACATCGAGTTGCGATCTCATTGGTTTGTCATACTTATAATCTATCGATTATTATTGAAATTTAACAGCAAGATGTTTTGATTTCCACAGCTATACAGTACTGACCGTTGCTACAGACCCCGATGTCAGAATGTAGTTTCAGTCACTTAATTCTTGAATCAAAGTAAATAATAAGTTTCGAAGTTACAGCTATTCCTTTATTTGAGGAAAATTGAAAGAAAAAACTTATGAAAGGAAACGGAAAGAAAATCGCAAAAAATTGCAAAAAATTGCAAAAAAAATGTTGGAAGAAATTGGTTTCTACTTCGAAATATGAATGAATCGTGGCTCTTTCACATGTTTCAAGGCAAATAACATTCACTGCCTGCTATTTTCTGCTTTCACGTTGAAGAAATTTCCCATTTTCTTTCGAGAAACAAAACTGCATGTTAGAAATTCAAAAACGAAGATAAGAAAACTGCACTGATATAATGGACCAGCTGTAAGAGACTCAGACTTCGGAGACTGTAGCAAATAATTTTGGTCGGTACCGTAAGATATATGTTTTGCTGCACTAGATTCTTTCAATAAAACGCTTTTGCCCTCGTCTTCAGCGAGTGCGCGACTTGCACCAGTATTGTGCTCGACAAATTCATTGCATTTTCAGACTGCTAATGAGCTCTTTTCACGACGCGGACTATGGCAACTGTTTCATGTTCAGCCACAACCAGTCCAACAGATTCATTTCCAAGCGGCCTGGCAGTGTCCATGGTAAGCCCAGTCAAGGAGACCCCAACAACGACGCTAGGTGCTTGTATGGGGATGAGAATTTAAACGCAAGGAAATTTTGATGGTGAAAGTCTCCTTAAGTGTTCCACGCGTGTGGTACAAGCTTTATTATGTTCACTGCTTAACCCTTTTATTCATAATGTTGCTTCAGAGCAACAATTGGCCCTATCTCCTACTAGTGAAACCTGTCGGCCTGATGTTTCAGTAAATCATGGTCTTCATGAGGATACCTTAGGTATCCGAGTGAAGCGAGCAGGTGGCCGAGTGGTCTGGCGTGACAGTACTGCCACAAAGTTGTCTCTGGGAAGCGTGCCCAGTCTGTGGCAGCGGATCAAATCGCAGCGAGAGCTTGGACTTAGTGCAATTTAGAAAAATTCATGAAGGAAAGGGTTAAGGTGGCGCTCCGAATAACTTCCATGACTTTATTATCTTATGAGTCGACGTAGGTTCTAGCTAGAATAACTTTCGTTTGAAAATATCAAATCCATCTACAAAGTTCTGTTTTTAGTAAGTTCCACGTTCCTGCTGCCTTGTTCTAATTTTTTAAAACCGATTGAAAACTTTTATTTTCGCTAAATGCGCGCAATTTTTCAAACGGCATAACTGAGCGAAACCTTGTTCAAATTTTGCGATCCATAGCTTAAACTGTAGATAATTATGTTGTCAAGGTGTAGCTTTTGTTATAACTTTAATCCAATTGTTTTTGCTCAAAATACACTAGTTTTTCTGAAATTGGTCAACTTGAAAACGCTGCAGAATTTCACCAAAAATGGAAATCAACATTTTCGAAGAAGGTACACCTGCATCTACTTATTTTCCAACTTTAATTCAAATATCACAATGAAAATACGACAAGGAGGAGAGCTATCACGAATCAAAAAAGGCTATTGCCGATCAGAAAAATCTGAGGTTTGCCCACACAAACGATAATGTCAAAAAATAGAGCGTACTTTTTTAACGCAAATAACCGTTTGAGAAAAGTTAGAGAAGCCAAAAAGTAGCTAACGAAAAATTAGCTTGAAAAATAGTGTATTTTTGTCAATGTCGCTCAACGTAATTTAAAATTTTTTTAGAAAGGTTTCCCTACACAAACGACTTTTTAAAAAGTTGCAGTCACCGATTCGCTACGGGAAGCCGTTGTAAAAAGTTACAAAAGCCATATACAATTTTCCGGGAAATCGATTTGAAGATTTTGCCATATTGAAATTCTGGTGAAAAAACAAGCACTTCTGTTGACGAGCATATACATTTTTGACCCGGTGACAGTCAGTATTATTTTACCGTATCGGTAAAATATAGCGCGGCAAACACTGACTTTTTAAACCAGTGCAATACAGTATCAATGCTACCGCATCATATGTAACCAGCATCTATCACTGTACAAGTCCACTGTTGTGCTGGCAGAATATGCACACCGTTGCTGTGCAGTAAAATCTGCAACGGGTCGAAATTTTTTGAACCAACTAGACCTGACGCTAATACGACTGACGACGAGAAGTGAAGCTGATATAAAAACTTTGGGAACCCGTTTTGGTCACTTCAGGATTTTCACATGTCAGTTTTTATACTTCATGAAGTTGTTTAATAGGTGTAAGTTCTTATACTGAAAACTTGTAAAAGCTGGTTGTACTTACAAAGATTTGTAAAAATGTTTGGAAAAGAAAATTTAATGTCAAAATTTATTTCAAAATTTTTGCCCAGAATTGACCTGCACACAGTCAACCATACAATTCAAACCTGACCGCGCAAGATCCAAGGTCAACCAGACCCGGTTGAACCCTACTCACCAATGTGCACTATCAGGATCTGCTCCTGTACGACAGGTACAACAATAAGAGACTGGAGGTTAGCCACTGCGACGATGTTATATTATTCGCAAGAACAAACGTTGGCATGACATTATGGCAAGCCTCTGTAGTATGTTTACCAACATACAGACACGCGCGTGTGCATAGAGGCACAACACACGCGCACACACATCACATTTACGTAATGGTCAGCCGCTGTGTGCTAGACATCATTGTAGCTTTCAGTTCGATGCACTGAAACTAAGCATGATTAACATGCAATTTTGGTTTCAGTGCATTGACTGAATCAAGTATGCACGGCCGCTGAGGCGGCAGCGCAATAATTTTAACAAAACTACATGTTATGTATATCGCACGAAAGCTAATTCACTGCTGAACAACCTTTCTTCAAGAACAAAGACCTGAAAACGTAACTGAAAAGTTTTACTGCCCAAAGTCACTTATTCGGAGTAGGGCTGGGCACGGTTACACGGTACGAACCGTGTACACGCGTGTAACTCATATACGCATGTGTGTGCAATCTATATTCTTCAAGATAAAGGCATTTATACTGACAGCTCAGCATTGTCTCAGTAGCTCATATGGTAGCTTGCTGGTCTGCAGATCTAGAGATGGGTGGTTCGTATCTTCCCTTGGTCATTCCTCTCCCTCTGCTTCTTGACGTTTAGTAACCGTATAACGGTTTAGTAACCAACCGTTTAGTAACCGTGTAACCGGTTAGTAACCGTGTAACCGTTTAGTAACCGTGTAACCGTTAGTAACCGTGTAACCGTTTACACGGTTAGTATCCGTGTAAACGGCTACATGGATACTTAGCGTGTAAACGGTTACACAGTTACACAGATAATTAGCGTGTACACGCGGATAATTGCAGTAACCGTTAGTTAGCGTGTACACGCGGTTACTAGCCTTCGAAACTAACCGTGTACACGGATAGTGGTTTTGTAACCGTGCCCAGCCCTAATTCGGAGCGCCACCTTCAGCACACAGTACATGCTGTATTCTTGGGGAAACCAAGAACATTTGCATCACTCATCTCCTAGCAAAACGTTCATATATTTAATATTTTAACCAACTGGACTGGAATGCAGTGGTTGTCCACGAATAGGTTAAAACAGAAACAAACAGAAACAAGTGAATCAGATGTCAATTGACTCAACACATATTAATCTGCGAGGAGTCAAAATCACAGGGTAGGGTGGGTAGAGTGTACTGATGATAAACTTGCCATATGAGTTTCAGTTTAAGTTTAAGTTTCAGAAGCTAATAGTTCATTTCAGTTTCAGCTGTAGTTTCAGCTCCGGAATAAAGTTAGTTTCAATTTCAATTTTATTTTCGCTCACATCAGTAGTAGAGTGGAGTAGTAGTGAGGAATGTCAGAGCGTCGCACTCGACCCGCTTTCAACTAGACCTGTCTGAAAAACCAACACGAACTTGGGTTGTCCACACAGACCCACCATGGTAAAGCTAAAGGTAACCCGCGGATAGAAAATTATCCTTTGGCGTGTCCGCCCTCGAGTGTTGTGCAGATCTTCGCTACAAAGCCCTGGAGCGCCAGCGATGCCACTTCAAAAGTGACTACATGGCTATTCTTCATTTCAGGCTTGTCAGTGGCATGCGGCGTCCAGCCACAGACCTACGCAGACCACACAGAGTCGACGGGCATGCGTTTTACAGTGGACACTCCTGGGCACCACCTGTTCCCATTGGCCAATGGATTCACTCTGCCCGTCGGTTTTGCGACCACTGCTTCTATCACCGTGGTAATTTGCATTTTTCACGACTTGAAGCAATGCAGGACAATTTAGTTTGTAATTTTACAGTGAAACAAGCTGTTCTGCTGAGTGAGCAGCGGAACGTTGTGTGACCACTGGCCAGATTGTCAATATTCCAAAGGAAATATCAAACGCGGCCACTATTTTGTGGATAAAACGATTTTTAATTAATGATTTCTGTGCACATTTACTGCTGAGCAGTTCCAAAGTCTCTCAAACAGCAAAAAAAAATTGAAAAAATAAAAAAGGGGCCGCGTAATAACATATCCCAGTTAACTATCTATTTATAATATAAATTTTCCTGCCAGTTAATGGTTATAGTAAATGACAGTAAATAGTTTTATGGTATTTAGTGCTGGTTAAAAGATGACAGTTTACTCATGAAGTTTCGTGGATTGTTAATAGTTTATAGTAGGTAGTTTAACTCCCGTGCGACAGGAAGTGTTTGTAATGTTCTGTGCAAGAATGTTGTAACAAGCATTACTGTGCTTGGTCACACTATCGGGTGGCCTAAAAGAGCTTAAGAGCTAGTTAAGTTTTAATAAAGTATGCTAGCTAAATAACAGCAATATGTACAAAAAAACCTTCACAACACATACCACATAGTGACTGTACTAGACTTTTAGTAGAGACATTCTAACTGAGCAATAGAACCATATAGATCTTATTTAGATAACCACGTCGTCTGTTTGGGTGCAAATATTCAGAAGAATACTGTCAAAACCACTAGTGTAGACCAGCAATACCTACTGACAAAAATTACTTGCTACAGACTCCACAGTCAAAACAGTCAAAACGGAGACGGAGTCGTTTATTTCCGGAGTCATTATATATAAATATAAACACTTCATCCCTTCATCATCTCAAAACTTGACTAACCTTTCCCGCTATAAAATTTTTCACTATTATTTTAAAAACATTCTACAACACCATGCATACTGTCATCTTTAAAATCTCACAAAAGTATGAAAAAACCGACAGATTTCAAAAACGCCCGCAGACAGTACAAATAATACCATAAATAATTCAGCCCGAAGCAAGCAAAAAGAAGAGTCAAGCATCGCAAAAAAGTTCCAAGCCTACGCCATTTCACATATGTCATACTACATTTCAAAAACTAGATTAATAAGATTAAGCAGTGACAGATCATATTAACAATTCAAATTCTATACAAGTACATTCAGTAAAGGAAAGAGAACGAGAAAAAAAACAGAGACAAAAAAGAGAAAAAAAAGACCAGAAAGGCGACAAAGGACAAGCCAACAGCCAAACGCAGCAACAGCAAAGCCAGTTCTCTTCACAAAACACCATCAGCCCCAGCCATTTCGATTTTTTACTCAGTTTTGGAGCAGTTTTTCGGCAATCAGAATGGATACCCGCCAACCCCCCTTTGTGCATCAATGATGTAGGTACATTCGTACAAACACATGAGAGCACACTTGACCGTGCTACGTACCATATAGCATTTTACGCATTAGAAAGATGCAAAAAGTACAATATTGATTTTTTCTCACCGCTTTTGTCAAGTTCAGTCATAAATAAAACAAGAATTTTTTTGCAACTCAATAAAAAATTTTGAAACACTCGTGATAGATTATTTTAGAAGCAGATATTTTTATGTGTACGTAATAAAAAGTCAGCTCAAGTTTTTATTTACTTTCTTAAAATTCATGTAAGGGCAGAAAACCGCGTAATAGCTATTTGTTTATATCGTTTTTAGCTTTTGGAAAGCTCACTATCTATATTTCGGGCCGGCCATATTTCTACATAGTAACCTTTAGCTCCAGATCTGACTCAAGATTTTCTGCTCTACTTTTTATTTTCACTTTTTGCTGTTAGGATTCACTGTACGATTACTACTGAACAAAGATATATAAAATCACAAGAAAACGTACTTCATTAAAATTATTCATAAAACAAAACAGGTGGCCTAATTTTTTGAATAATTTAACTACGATACTAGCTGGCGTCTGAAAAAAGAACCTGTTTCATCTTTAGCCACTCAACTATGACCGCATTTTTGACATTTTGCAAAAACTGTGCGTTTTGATTAATCATAATTCATAGCACAGCGAAACATGCTAGGAAGGCAAAGCAAAATGGATGTTTACAGTTGCGATTGACGGTATTAGGCTAATTAAATTAGCTATGAAAACTACATAAATTTCTAGAACATTTTTATTTATATTTAACGTTAAAAACACATGACACGTGTTTATTTAATCAAGTTAATTCAATTGATCTAGTCTACCTAATCCATATTTGTGAACAGGCCGTTAACAAAGATCAGTAAACATAATCTTTACTGAGTTACATACACTTAAAAACTGGAAAAGGCTAGAACCTTAGGTCATAATAGCCTAATCAAGTCCCAAAAGCATAATAAGCATATATGTTTTTGTTTTTGAACTCAGTGAACTGTAAAGTTTATAAATTAGATATTAGTTCAACAAAAGAACAAGAAAAGTGTCACTCATGATTTCTATCATTTTCGTGGCTTATTCTAATGCTCATTTTAATATAACATTTCAACATAACACCACGCTTTACGTAAAATTTAGTCGACAAAAATTAATGATGTATTTTCTAATTAACCAAGAATTTTTTCGCAAAATTTTTAATTAATTATACAAACATATACGTGTTCATATTCGAACAAAAACATTGTTTTTCACTCCTACTTATTTATTTTTTCAATTCATTTTTTGTTTTCAAGTTATAGGCTATGCTTCGTTCATCAACTGCGTAAATCTTGAAACCGATTCACTCAGTTGGAAAACCATGTGGAGTGCGCACTGTATTTGTTCATATTGCTGTTGAAATTTGTTCCGGGGGGTTCCGTCGTCATATGATGTTCTACATTACCACTAAAAGTTCATAATAGGATATGTTTACCTATTTTGTTCTCTTGGTAGCACCTGACGGCATACAAGTAAGCTCGAGAAACAAGCTTTATTATGACATCAGGTTCCGGTTTCATGAAAATGCAGTCGTTATTCATCACTGATCTCTACGTAAGCAAGAAAGTGTGTTACAACTTTGCGTTTACGCAAAATCTCGGCTGGAAAATTTCGCAACAGGTTGCCAGTTTGTCACCCAACATGCGTGAAAAGTTACATTGTTTGTTTTCTGTAATGAAAAGGCTATGTAATTCATTCAAAATCATTCATTCGTTCCATATATTAGTAAATAATTTGATAATATCCAACCATTGAATGACTTGTAAGCTGGTCAGATTTATAAATTTATGAACCTACAGCTAGTTCGTTATTTCAGTGCAATTTTCTTTTCTTTTTCTTTAAAATTTCTTTCTTGCAGTTTTCTTTCTTGCAAGAAAGGTTGAAGTTTCTTCAACTGCATTTTTCGTGGCGGGTCAGGGGACAGCTGTTGTGTTAAAGCAGGCATTGAACGTTATTTGCCTTCAAAGTTATAAAAAAGCTGCTGTTAATTGCCTTTATTTCGCAGTTGAAGCCAATTTCTTTCAAATTTTTTTCTTTCAATTTTTTTTTGGTTTTCTTTCTTTCAAAATTTTCTTTCTTTTTCTTCGATTTTTCTTCAACTCAAATAAAAAACTAGCTGTAATTTCATGAAATTTTAACACAAATTGTGCAGCAATAGCAGCATATTGGCAAATGGTGAACTGTAGCGAAACTTTCTAACACAACTGCCGCGCAAACAAAACCTCATTTAGCATTTGGTAATGTCACATCAGTATCACTAATTCTTTATGAAACCGGGCCCAGTCAGAATTTTGTGCTCAACTGGTGAATCCCTTCGTCATGCGAAACAAGCTTTATGAGTCAAATTTGTTTTTATGGAAATGCTTTTGTCATAACTTCCGGACTTTTACCTTTTGTACTCATTTACTGTTCAGGGTTCACAGCACGTTTGTGTACAGATCAACCGAGGAGTTTGCTGGGTACCTACTTCAGCTAATTAGCTCAAGTCGAAAAACTCAAAGATGCACTTTTCCGTACCGTAGTCTAAGCTGACACAATTAGTTCGCGAGACTGCCTAGATAAACTGTGTTCCGTAATAACTGCTATTGCCTGAATCTGAGGTCACAGGTCCGCATCTAATGTTTGCCTGAAGTTTTTGCACTCATGATTATTAGTTACTCAGGGATTACCAATCTTTAAAAAAGTGCTTACATAAGATAAGACTCCATCCAAAACGTTAGTTTCAAATGAAATAGAACAGTGTAAAGTCTGATTAACAATTATTGAACCCTAAGAAAAGACAGGTGGCGTGACTTTCGTGACTACTAATGTACTCTTGGTACCTAAAATTAGTTTTTTCGTAATGAAATTATACGTTTCTTTTTGTGTCGGGGTTCAATATTTTTTGTTGACAAATTCTATGTGTACATAAAATGACTTAGGCTGAGTTCAATTTCTGTGAAATTGTGAATCCCGTCCGATGGTGGATTAATCAAATGGTCGATGCTCGATGGTCGATCAAATAAATTTGGCATTATTACTTGCATACAAGGAAAATACGTATTTTGCATTAGCTATCACTTAGCTAGTCTAAAAACTTCAACCATACTTATATATTATATTTATTTACTTAATTTATATATTTTTATTATTTATTTATTCATTTCAGAAATGCCAAATAATCATCTGACATTCAGTTATTTAATTAATAATCAATGATTAGCAATTATTAAGCAGCCATGAATAACGATACTTGCGATCGACCGGATTACTCAGTGATCATCAGTTATTTTCAATCATCCTTTCATCTAACAATGGCTGTCCTCTGTTACAGTCTGTTGGCCCTAGTCAGTGTCAGTTTGAACATTTGCAATATCATCGTTTTTACGCGCCCACAAATGCGACAAGTGTCTATGAATGTGGTGTTAACGGCTTTGGCTTGTTCCGACTTCTTTTTTGCAATAACTTTATGGGCAAATCAGAGTTGCGTCAGTCTTTTCCGGTATTTCGACACTGCCGGGGTGCTGAAACCCGTTGCGTACGATGTTATACTGTTTGTCAGCTACCCTTGGATGAAAACCTACTATACTTGTAGTTCCTGGTATGTCATTTTGGCCTCTGTCGAGCGGTATCTCGCGTTATGCCATCCGTTTTTTCATACTGTTCTGAAGGAACCCAAATGGATGTCCGTTGTCAGTGCCAGCGTTTTTACCATGGCCTTAATTTTGAACATTCCCGCTTTTATGGAATTCAGCTTAGATTTGTCACAAACGCAGGGAGCTCTTAAGCCTAGTTCCGTTCGACCTCTGGTCACAGAATATTACTTCTATTTCCGAATGCTCGGTCACTTTGCCATACCGTTTGTATTACTGGTATTCTTGAACGGTTCAATTATATGGACATTATATCAAATGCGACGTATACGCCAAGAATGTACGTCAAACATGCGAAGAGAAGTGAGGGGCACTACCATGCTGTTCGCTTATATACTGATGTACCTGCTGTGCCATAGTTTACCTACAGCCAACTACTTTATGGAAAGTTTATTTAAGGACTGGTTCTTGAACTGCAATGCATTAATAGCGCTGACACTAAAGGATATACAGCATTTGCTACTCTTCTGTAATATGACATTTAGCTTTATTATTTATTTTCTCACGGGAACCAAATTTAGAGCCATTTTTTTCTACATGATCGGCTCCAAACGTCTAATTTCTCACGGAGTTTATGGTCGCAGTTGTCAAACTCATATGCAAATTAATTCTAGCGTTTCAGCCGTTACCGTTCCTGAATCGAAGCGAAGCAAAACAAGAGCCCCAAACTTGATCAACGCTCAAGACTACTCTTTAGGATGTTATGGTAAACTATTGCCTGTCACTAACGGCAAAAAGTACTCTTGTGATGCCACCGCTGATGATCTATAGTTGGGTAGATGTCGCGTGTAAGCGTGCACGAGCACGAGATTTTACCCCCCCACCCCTAGGCGCTATTTGCGCTATTTGCGCTATTATAGTTTCCAGCTCAAAAACGCCAACCCCCCCACCAGGCGCTATTTGCGCTATATGCGCTACTATAGATTCCAGCTCAAAAACGCCCCCCCCACCCCCCCCCCCCGCTATTTGCGCTATACACGCTACAACAGGTACCCCCCTCCCCCCCTATTATTAATAATTGTAGGCAATTAACGAACACAACGTTCAATTATTCGCTCCTATTGGTTACGCAAAAAGAAACCCTAGAAGGGTAAAAAGATTCATAAATAAATAAAAAAATTCGTAAATAAAGTATATTAATATTCTACTAAAAACAGATCATTAAAGGAAATAACCAAAAACATATATAACTTACTTGTTAAGCAGAAAAAGAACGAAAAATAGTTTAAAGCAATAATGAGTTAACAATCATAATAATAAAATAATAATCAAGTCTAAGCAGCGTCCAAGCGCCTAAATAGCGCAAATAGCACCATCTGGTGCAATAAGCGCTATTTTTAAGCCCACGAAAAAAATAGCGCTTATAGCACTTTGATGCGCTATCGTTTTGCTATATGCGCTATTTTTTATATCGTCGACTAGAACACTAACAAAATTTTAAAAATAATTTTAAAATTATTCTAATTTATTGAGGGACCGTATACCCACTAAAAAGGACAACAATTTTCAATAAATTAGCCAATAGCACAATAGCGCCTAAATAGCGCAAATAGCACCCTCAGATGGTATAAGCGCTATTTTTAAGCCTACGAAAAAATAGCGCTCTTATAGCACTTTAATGCGCTATCGTTGTGCTATATGCGCTATTTTTTTATATCGTCGACTAAAACACAAACAAAAATTAAAAAATAATTTAAAAATTATTCTAATTTATTGAAGTACCGTATACTTACTAAAAAAACAAAGATTGTCAATAAATTAGCCAATAGCACAATATAGCGCCTAAATAGCGCAAATAGCACCCTCAGGTTCTATAAGCGCTATCCAAGATCAGCATCACTATTTAAGGGGGTAGTGTCGCGAAAGCAGTCGAATTTGCGCGACTATAAAACTTTTTCAATAAAAGATAGGTCATTGTTCTTTATATATTCTGAAAATATGTTTCAAGGCAAGTTTCAGCAAAATTGATGCAGCATACAGTTAGCAGTGAAGTCGCAAAGTCGGAAAAATGACGTTTTGAAAACCTATTCACATTCGATAATTCCGTCACAATTAAAAAACTTTTTGTTTAGATTCTTTACCCAAAGTAAAAGCACATATGCTCTAGTTTATGCACACAAAATTTAGTGCAATTTGCTTTACTGGTTGTGGAGTAATGCCTGTTTGAACTGTAAAACTGTGCGTAACCTGTAAAGTACTCACAGGAATAATGATAAATTGTAAAAAATTTAGATACTTATTTTGAAATCAAAAGAAAAACGAACCTTCATTTTTCATTTTTCTTATTTGTGGCAAAAAATTGTGCGTCAAAACTACATGTACTTCACAAGCTGGCCAATCTGATATCTGGCTTGATTTTGTGAACTTTTATGTCTCTATTGTGTGACGTCTGGCTCACAAATGGTGATTGGTTAAAAATATTGGTAGATATTGGTAGTCTAGTGTCTGGCAGTATTTATTTGACACCATATGGCATTTCAATAGTTTCTCAGTGAACGTACAATTTCAAAACAAAAAGTTCACATTTTGCAGCCTATGAGCAAAACTGCTTTGGCGACACTACCACCTTAAAGGGAAATTAACACAAACACCAATAGGCCACCGTAGCTCAGTTGGTAGAGCGTTAAGCTAGCAATCTAGCTTAACGCTAATGGGTGGTTCAAATATAGCATATATTTAGGTGGCATATAGCACCCCCAAAAGCGCTATAGCGCAAATACCGCATATAGCGCCTTCGATAGCGCATATAGCGCAAATAGCGAGCACCCCCAAAAAGCGCTATAGCGCAAATAGCGCATATAGCACCTTCGATAGCGCATACAGCGCAAATAGCGCATATACATCTCCAAAAAGCGCTATAGCGCAAATAGCGCATATAGCAAATTCCATAGCGCTTATAGCGCATATAGCGCATGTAGCGCATAGAAAAAGCGCTATAGCACAAAAAGTGCTATTTCGATTTCGCTTACACGCGTTCGTTACCTATAATTGAATGTGTAACTTGTGCTTTTTATGAATAAATCACATTGTATTTCTCACAAATATTGATCACAATGTATCACATTGACTATGTAAAATAATATTAGTAGCTATATAATTTATTGACATTGACTACAATAATGCATTGATGGTGTCTCAAGACAGAATTGTGCTAACAAGACGTTAGAGCTGACATTTAATAAAACTTCGCCTTAAAATTGATGATTGAGTTATTTCATCTGTTAATCATAACTAAGTCAGTGTGATTAATTAGTAATTGATACTGAGTTTCTGTCACAAAATGTTTGGTACAAACAACTAATTAAATCTGTTTTCAGTGAAAAACAGATGTGGAAAGTGGAAAAGGAGTAAAGCAGGAAATAAAACTGGCACAAGCTTTCTTACAGTGTACAGCGCCAACTAGCGCCAAGTCTGGCCTCTGGGCCTCAGAAATCCAGGAAACCAGTCATAGGCTTATTAAGGTAGCGCTCAGCAACAAAACTCATGCTTGGCGCTCAGCTTATGCAATAAATAGCAATACCACTTTAATTGTATATCAAAGAGACATAAAAAAAACCTATTTACAATACAGTTCAGCACTTTAATGTGAATGTGTCAAATTTTATGACCATGTCGAATTTCCTATTCACACTAATTTTGTTTTTGACCTAGCTCAGCGAAACTTTAACCGATTTTGATGATCTTGGCATCAATAGAAAGATCTCTCAAAAATCTAGACGTGATTGATCTTCGATTTTTCATTTTTATTTTTGATTTTGCAAAAAATCGATTTTTCAAAGATCAGTCGTGTTTGATCGACTACAAAAAGTGCTGCGGGCCAAAATTTGAAAATCGAAAAACTTTCACGTCTGCATTTATATTCTTGCTTTCATTGTGCAAATTTTCAACTCGATCGCAAACGGCAGCTGGGACCCAGGTCCAAAAAAAGTAGTCGATTTCGCTACGCAAAAATGTAAACTTTGCCCACATGTTTCACTTTTTCAAAAATTAGACCTTTCCTAGGACTGCATATTTCCGTTAAAAAAGTTCCAAAAAGCCATACTCAATTTTTTAAGAAATTAAATCAAAAATTTGACATTTTCGAAGATTTATCAGCTTAGTAGGTTTTTCGTTTTGGATTTGCTATTTTCACGGCTAAATAACTCAGCAAAACTTCAACGTATTCTTAAGTTTAATACATCAATTTAAAGCTAAGAAACGGCATATTTCAATGATATGAGTAATCATTTAATATGGAAACAAAAATTTTTTTGCTACGGCTACAAAATTGTCTAAAAAATTGAAAAAAAATTTTTATCACAATATGCACATCAAATGAAAGCTATTTTCATTTTTAACAACTTTCCTTCAAGACATTATGGTCAAAAATGTCGCTGAAAAGAATTAAACGCCAAAGTCGGTTCCCCTGAGCGCCACCTTAAGGGTCGATTCATACTTAGAGCCGCATGTCCGTTCAGCCGACAAAAGTGCAAAATTATCAAACCATCAAATTAGGTATTGTTAGAGATATTATTTCTGTTAATGTTAATATAGATCAATATCATCTACCAATGGTCTGCTGAGTTTTAATGCATATGTTCTACGTAAACTTCTATATAGAGTGAGACACTATCATGTACTCTCGACTTGGTTTTACGTACGGTTTGCATGATTTGCACATAATTTTATTACGAAATAATTTTAGACGGACATTAGAACGTAAGCATAAGGACATCGTGCACCTACGTGCTACGAAAATCGTTCACATCTAGCAGAAAAACATTGAAATTCAAACTTGCTGTGAAGATCCTAAACATTTCAAATTTTCTAACGACACCTTCCTGATAACTTTTTTAATTGAAAATGTAGAGAAAATTAATATCAGTGCGAAAAGTAAATTTAGACCACTGACTTTCAACAAAAGCTGGATAAAAGTTGCTGTTTTCAAAAATCTTACGCAAAACAAAAGTCAGGGTAACACACTCTTAATTTTAGTCAGACAAAACAAAAGCAAGGCAACTGTCGCACAGAGACTTCACTGAACCTAAAACGAAAACTTGTTTGGTACTGCTACCGTCTTGAACCCACTCTTCAACATAACAAGCACTTTTGTATACATGAGCGTAGAGTTTTTCGACATGACCACAGACAGTATTATTTTACCGTATCGGTAAAATTCAGCGCAGCATACTACTACTTTTATTTTTTGGCAGTGGTTCTAATTTCGATGCAAACGTAATGCAAAGTTTCAACTTTGCTTGAGTCTTGATCACATTTGTTAAAATTACTTAAAAACTCAAGGCGTCTTGAAATATTAGGAACACGAACTGCTGTTGAGTGATAACGTTCGACGTA
>JASANF010008488.1:0-15047 GCA_030248245.1 Trissonchulus sp. WLG1_4
TTTCCTTAAGGACAAGTATGAATCGTCTTGATACATACAACACAAAGCTAATGTGAGGCTTTTGTTAAGTGTTAAGCATCCAAAATGAAAAATCCACACTTTTAAGCCTGGTTTAATTGCCCTTACACTAGTCCCTAGCGTTTTGTTCATAAACATTTTTCATGCAAAGATGTGGCTTTAGATATTCTTTGATATTTAGAAATGACGAAATGATTCAGGCAAGGCTTCACACCAGCTGACACTAAAGCCTGGTTCATACTCGTCCCTAAGCGTTGTCCCTGTCCTTAAGCGCTGTCCTTGTCCCTGTCCCTAGGTGTCCTTGTCCCTGTGTCCTCATGCTTTGTCCCTGTCCTTAAGAAATGTCCCTAAGGTCTATAGGGAATGTCCTTGTCCCTGTCCTTAGACTTTAGAGGTAATTGATTCATACTCCTTGAGGACAAGGAAATAGTTTTTCTCACATGAACTAATGCTCAAACGTCATTGGATAATCTGCGTTTTGTTTAAAGTACCGTGAAAAAGTTATCAACCCTATTTATAGGCTGAAAAAAAGAAAATCCAAAATTTCGAATATGGGATTCGAACTCTCATCCATAGGTTGAAAAGCAAAAACCATCATAACCACTCGACTTCCAAAGTATGGAAAACGGGCAACTAGAACATCTTTATGAACTTCTGGTATATTTCGGGTTGGTATAAAAATTGAAAACCAAATATTTTTCACGCAAATATGTGTTAAATAACCCAAAAATAACAATAGACTTAATACCGCAACACAAGCCCACGACATTCTTTCACTAGTAGTCGAGATAGTCCGTGATTGGCTGTTCTTGGTGTCACATGTAGTAACTGCCGTATTTTGATTGGCCGAGTTGCTTAGGGACAGGGAAAAAGTAGAACATTGCTCAACATTGCTTAGGGACACAGGGACAGTCCTTATGGCTGCTTAAGGACATTCCCTAAGCTGCTTAGAGACAAGTATGAATCAATCGCAGCTTAGGGACAGGGAAAGGCAAAAGGACACCAGAAAAGTATGAATCAAACCCGCATAGTGACAGGGACATTTCTTAGGGACAAGGACAGTCCTTAAGGACGAGTATGAACTGGGCTTAAAGTGTCCTTGTCTTTGTCCCTATTTCTTAAGGACAAGCATGAATGAACACGGCTTTATAAACCAGCAGGCAGCAACACATGTGAAATCAACCTTAAACGAAATTGTGGAGGCGGACAAACAAATATTTTTAATGCCGGTTTTTTTGGTATGACAGTTGCTAGGGCACTCATCCAATATGCGACGCACAATTAATATTTGCCACAAATAACAAAAATGAAAAATCTAGGTTCGTTTTTCTTTAAATTTCAAAATAAGCTTCCGGATTTTTCACAATTTAATTTATGTATTATGGCTGTACCTACTTCACGGTTTACATACAGCTTCACAGTTCGACTAGGTATTACTCCGCAGCCACTAAAGCAATTTGCACTAAATTTTGTATAGGCCTACCTATGTTTAAATGGTTATTAATTAAAGATTGCAAACACAAAATGTATGTAATTCTACTGGTCAATGCTTTAAGTAAGGGCCTATTGCTTTACCGGATTAAAGGGTTAATTATAATCAGACTAAACGGTTTTAAAGTTGAACTTGAAAATGCCATTCCAAAACCTCCGGATTAAACGGACTTAACTTTTAGCGGGCTGCTTTTAAATCGGACTAAACGGACTTAACTATGCACGCTAAAGGCCTATTCACACGAGGGCACATTTTGCTCCATGGCGTACGCCATGGCGCATTGCATGGCGTAAGCCATAGCGTACGCCATGGCGCATGAGCGGGCGCATGAGCGGGCGCACACGCACACTTGCCTAGTGCATTGTGTGAAAAAATGCAGCAGGCAGTGTGAAAATAGAATGCGCCCGCTCATGCGCCCTCTCATGCGCCCGCTCATGCGCCCTCTCATGCGCCCGCTCATGCCTATGCGCCCCGTCATGCGCCCTCGTGTGAAACTGTGAATATGCCTTAATGTTAAGCGTGCATGTTAAGTTCGTTTAGTCCAGTGGTAGTTTTGGAATGGGGTCAGACTAAAATTAAGCCGCTGACTTATTCTAACTCGTTTACTCCGTTTAGTCCGATTTGTCATTCCAAAACCTCGGACTAAAATAAGTCCAGTCCGTTTAATCCGGTAAAGGAATAGGCCCTTAGTAAGGATTTTTAATAGTGTTCAAATAAAATTCTAGTCCAAAATTTGTTTTAAATTTACGATAACTAGGTATCAAGACTTGGTAGACAAATTATTTGGTCTGATAATTCGATTAAGAATTTATTCTTTTGGGTTAGTTAAGAAACATTTACGGCTCTCAATTTGTACAATTTAATTAAATTTTATGTACATAAACGTCAACAGTTTTTATGTACCTAGTTTGTGTAAAAAAACTAAACAATCAGATTGATAATTGTGACAAAATTATCGAATGTGAGTGAATAGGTCATTAAAACGTCGTTTTTCCGACTTTGTTACTTCATTGCTATCTGCTTGCTGTATCAAACTTCCTAAAACTCAGTGAAAATATTTGCCTAAAGTAGATTTGCAATATATATAAAGAACAATGTCTTGCCTTTCACTGAACAAGTTTTATAGCCGTGCAAAGTCGACTGCTTTCGCGACACTATATACCCCCTTAAGGCTCGATTCATACTTTCGTCCGTATGTCCGTTCAGCCGGCAGAATGACGTCACTAGCAGCCTAGAGCAGTGCAGTGTATCAGCCAGCGCCTGTGACGTGATTATTTCGTCATTTTGTCGGCATAACGGAACTGTAAATATGAATTGACCCTTTGAATCGGCCCCTAGTTTTTACGGTACCAAAAACAGAAGAAAGGGGGAAAAAACACCACGGAGAAAAAAAAAAATAAAAAAAAAAAAAACAAAAAAAAAAAAAAAAAAAAAAAAAAAATAAAAAAATTTTATAAAAAAAAAAAAAAAAAAAAAAAAAAAAAAAAAAAGAAAACAAACAAACAACTACCGTTGCTTCGTATGTACATATAATTATGTGACTCGGACCCTTTAATTTCTTGTAGTTAATTAATGTCCTAAACCACTTGATGCCGCGCAGACAAACAGTTGTCAGATTAGAGGCGCCATTGGAGTGTTACCACGGAGATGTTTTTGTCGCTCACTGTGTTTGCGTAATTAATGGGCAACTATTAAGTAGGGATTAACTAGCAGATTACGTAAACGATGTTTGATTTATTTTGTCCGAACGCTTGTTAGGTTGCCGATTGCCGATACTACCCATGTTTCCTTTGTTCGTTCATGGTTATATAACCTATGTACTTATCTACTTTGGCTAAAATTATCCATCTTACAAACAGTCCTTTGAATAATGAATGTTTCAAGTTTACAGCCCGGTACATAGTAATGTCCGTAACTACAAATGGGTGGAATGTCTACCTCCTGTGAACGAGCATGTGTTGAAGATAGGTCAGGCTTTGAGCTTTGGACCTGAAATTCTGTTTTGGGCTGAGGCATAGGCTTAGACAAAAACAAAACAAGTACAAAACCACTGAGGATTCTTGCCTCTATAACGATATATTATACTGTACTGTACCTCGTGCTATAACGAGACTCGGTCGTGCTACCTAATGGGTCTTCATGCTATAACAGAGCTCCGGCCCCATTTGTGCTATACCGAGACTCAGTGGTCCACAAGGGTGTCCGTTTTGCCCGCAAACCTTAATTCTATCTGCTGCTGCAGAAATTTGAGTATACCTAGCTTTTAGGGGCCATTCACAAATCCTGCTTATGAAGCTGATCATTTCAAGCTGATCTTTATGAATGATTATTTCGTAATTTTGCCGGCTGAGCGGACATGCGGCTATAAGTATGAATCGAGTCTAATCAACAAATTTAAAATTATTTTAATTTACTAAATATTTCTCAAATCTACATCTATACAATAATACATTATGTAGATAAATATAAAATATCTAGATAATTTCCCTGAGTCTTGATTAACCACATTAAACTCGAGTTTACTCAGTGGACACAAACAAATGTAACAAATGAGTGCCCTAGCAATTGTCATACAAAAAGTTTCAATCATAATAGAATTCTTAAATAGGTTCAGAATTGTATAGACTGAAAACCTGAGTAAACAGGACCTTGGGGTGACCTCAGCGTGAACTGTTAGATAATCTATTCAATAGCAGTATTGGCTATCCCTACCTCGATGTAGCAAATAAAGTAGAAAAATTTCACTTATGCAGGTGTCAAGATAATTTGCTACTTGTTATGGGGTCTGGAAAAATTAGGTGTTGTTTTGTGTCCGTAATGCTTGGTTCATACACGTACTTGTCCTTGTCCCTATTGTTATGTCCGTAAGCAATTCCAAGAAAACTGCCTGGCCAAATGAGTCAACTTTGCGCAAATGAAGCTGGGGTCACTTATGCCAAAAATTAGCCGAAACGCTTGTGTCAATTCTTCACAGCAGCTGGCCAAAATTTGTCCTTGTCCCTGTCCATGGTTCTTAAGCACAAGTATGAACCGAGCTTAAAGCGTGGTTCATGCGCATCCTTATTCTTGTATTTGTCCTTATCCTTATTCTTGTATACCAAGACATTGGCCCGTATTCACATACTAACACCAAGAGTACATAATAGGGAAGAGTATGACATGAAATCCATCCGTCGAGTTCCCACAGAAGGCTTAGGATGAACGGCGTGACATTTCGACTGCTACGTGAAATAACTGATTTCGAAATCAAGAAGTTACAACTTCAGTTAAAATAGTTTTGTGTAATTCATGTGGAGCAATCGATTCTTATAAAAAAAAACTGAGACTAATTTTTAATTTAGTCAGAAACTTACCCGCATATTTTTCACCAAGTTGCTTCGCCAAAGCATCAAAAGCCGTTGGCGCAAGTGCTGACACAAAAACGCAAACGCTGATTGAACAGAAACTATATGTAGCAACGGAGATTAGTAGCGTGGGAAAATTTTTTCTAAGCAATTTGATTGGCTGCTGAACGGTAGGTCCGATGCAAGTTCGGTGGAGCATCGAACCTTCGAGGCAGGTTCGGAGCAAGTTCGGAGGTGGTCCGGAGTAGGTCCGGAGTGCGTTTACATGATCGAACATGCTCCGAACTTGCTCCGGACTAGGTTCGGAGCAAGTCCGGTCCGGAGCAAGTTCGGAGCAAGTTCGATCGTGTAAATTGGCCTTTAGCTTTGTACATACATATCAAGACCGGTTCATACTTGTCCTCAAGGACAAAGAGACAGACAGAGAGACAAATTTCAGCTGCGGTAAAAAAACTGGCGTGTTCGTGCCAACTATTTTACAGTTAAACTTGATTTGAGTCCGTCCTTGTTCATTGAAAATTTTGCAGCATATACCTTTTTTATAGAATTACTGAAGCCTAGGGGATAAAAAGATAAGCAAAGAACAACGACGAGTATGAACTGGTTTTTCCAGTGGCAAAATTCAGAAGCGATATTTACGTTATCCATGCATAAATAAATCTTCTGCCCTGGGTTGTATGTAGGCTATGGCAAATTTCTCACAGTCACCCACCATGAACTTACAATAAACGTCGAAGTAGCGGAAAGTTACTAACAGATAAAATTCTTATACCAAGGGCCTATTCCTTTACCGGATTGAACGGACTGGACTTATTTTAGTCCGAGGTTTAGGAATGGCAAATCGGGTTAAACGGACTAAACGAGTTAAAATAAGTCAGCGGCTTAATTTTAGTCTGACCCCATTCCAAAACTACCACTGGAGTCACTGGACTAAACATTAACGTGCATATGTAGTTAAGTCCGTTTAGTCCGATTAAAAAGCAGCGCGCAAGAAGTTGAGTCCGTTTAATCTGGTTCTGGAATGGAATTCTCAAGCTTAATTTTTAAACCGTTTAGTCTGGTTAAAATTAACCCTTTAATCCGCTAAAGGAATGGGCCCAAGCGTGATACCTGATTTTGAATTCAAAACTTTTCTAGGCACAAATTCCACATGCTAGTCTATTTTTTTAAAATTACACATGAAAATGTACTTAGTATCTTTAATAGACAATAAATTACAACATAAAATCATTATCATATATGTATACAAAAATGTTAAACATATTAACATAACAAATAATATTACAAACTGAAAAACAAACACTGCTTCAATACCACCAAATAAATCAGATCTGAGATAATATACACAAATTGAAATACAGCTTAAGTCTTTATTTGAGTGGAAAGAAAAATGAAAGAAAAAGAAAGAAATTTTTAATTTAAAGAAAAGTGCCAAGAAAATTTAAAGAAAAATGAAAGAAAGAAAGAAACTCATAAAGAAAACTAAAAGAAAATTTTAAGAAAAGAGGAAGAAAATGAAAGAAAATTGAAAGAAAATGAAAGAAATTAGAAAGAAACGAGAAAGAAAATAGGAAGAATAGTAATTGGGGCAAATGTTTGATTTGTTACAAAAAATAATTGATTGGCGCAGATGTATTACGTAAACTGCGCTCGCAGTCTATGATGCGCGCGATGTCTGGCTGATAATTCGACTTATTTCTAGCTTAAAATTACATATGTACGTATATATGTGGTTGGTTGTCAACAATGATTTCAAAAAATTATATTTTTACGGATTTATTTATATGTACAGTCGAATTAAATGCGAATGCCAGTCAAACAAGATTTCCTTTATATTTTTTATAATCTGTAAAACATTTACATAAGTTACCCCTTTCATACGCCATAGCCTAGGTAGCCTCAATTTTGTTAGAGGCTTGTTTTGCTTCATTTAGCCGGGCTGCAGCACCTGTCCCAAAGCTCTAGGTGTCACTTTTACGGCATATGTCAAAAGACGACGAGCCTACACAAATAAGTGAGAATTAAAGAAGCTTCCAAGAAACTGAAAGAAATTTGAAAGAAATGGTAAGAAAAATTAAAGAAAGAAACCTGAAAGAAAGAAACTTGGAAAGAAAACTGAAAGAAAAATTTTAAAGAAAAATGAAAATGAAAGAAAAGAAAAATGAAAGAAACTTTAATTTAAATGAAAGAAATTTGTACTCAAATAAAGACCAGCTGTACAACATACATATTTTTGATACCCACCCTCTCTTTGTGGAAAACCCCCCAACTGTTAAGCCTGAATCTTGACTACCCCCCCCCCAAATAAGACGAAATATCAACCGTGTTCTAGCTAAAAAATGTTTTTCATCATTCTGGTACTTGGGTTGAAATTTTGCTTGCCCTTGTACCAAAAAAATCTGAATATCGGACCCCCCCCCACAAACCCTCCGTGTCAAGCTGTGTTTATACTGCCTTGGGAAGAAATACTTTATATAGATAGATACATATGTAGTTACATAGACATAGCAATAATACATAATTAACATAAGTTAAAAGCAAACATGTTACATGGGGTCTCGGCGTGGGGGGGGGGTCGTTTGAGGCACTTAAACTCACAGAAAGGCAAAAATTTTCACGCAAAAAAGGACAATTACATAATATGTTTAAACTTTTGATTTATTTTAGCATTTTTTGCTTTCCACTCATTTTTGAAGCTTACAGCGATCTGGGGCAAATTTTGAGGTTTTGAGCACCTATACAGTCCTGGCCTCAAATAGTGTCCCTTCACTCGGAGTTGACACGAAGTCTACTCCAAGTTCACTCGCAGTTGTAATGAATACCTCAGCGAGAAAAGTTGGAGTTGTCCGAGTAAAGTTTTGTGACCTTTGCTAACCTTTTGACCTAACACATATACGTAAGTACGTAGCCTGCAAGCTAAATTCTTAAGCACGTACGTATTTACCCGTATCCTAAGAGCAGTGACCCTAGGTTGACCTCACTCAAAAATTCTTCCACACGATACTCGCACGAACACTCGAAGTCACTCGCACACGCACGCACGAAGTACACTATTTGAGGCCAGGACTGTATATGTATTTTCAACCCCAAGGAGCGAGACTTGCCCTAAAATCTCAAATCTGGTGGCGGCTTGCCTCCCCACCCCCCAGACCCCCCATGTACATACATCTGTGGTTATAAGCAAGATCATCAAATATCACAGCCAATCAAGAGACTAAGCTAAATACATACATCCAGTGAAGTGTCGCTGGAGTGTAAAAGTTTTCTGCAGCAGAGGATTTCAAAGTTTAAAATTAAGCAAAACTGAAACCGGCAACATTCGGTCTTAGGGTGGATTCATACTTAGAATCGTATCTCCTTTCAGCCAGTGACTTAACCCAATAAATTCACCAAATATGCCAAGTACTATAATTGTTCAAAGTTCAAAAGCGACACGGCTATAAGGATGAATCGACCCTAATGCAGACAACTTTATAACGAGATCCAGCGACGCATCGGCTAAAATTATGTACTACAATAATAATAATGTGCTAGAAACAATAAATAAAAAAGTCAATATCGATTGGCCGATCAATAATCGTGGGCCAGACGCTGAATTGGAGATGTAATAATCCGGATCGGCTAAAACAAAATAAATTTGTGGGTTTAAAAATAGCATTAAACGTATGTATAACAAAAAATCAATAATGACAGTGTGACGTTACATAATTCCGTTTGAAATATAGCAACAGCTCAATGGATAAAAGTTATAATTCGTTGAGAATTTATGAGGCATGAATAACTTATAAATTAAGTTGCGAAATTTTCGATAACTATTTATACATTATTACGATAATTACACGAAATACACAAATATTAATAATTCTCAATATTATACAGACATAATTAATATCAGACACCATTGTAAGCTAAAGGTAGGCAAAAGTTAGGTTCAATAAAAACTAAATAAAAATACACACATACAAATACCAATAAATTCAAAAATCAATCACAACACCAACCTGCATATTCCACAATATAATCGTCTCCTGCTGATTTGTGTCGAGTCATTCTTCGTTCGTGAATGGCGTAAGACAGCGAAGGGTCACTCGGTCTGTCGGCTAGGGGGGTTTCAGCCAACGACCGATAAGCCAGAACTTGATTTCGTTGATTAAAATCACTGTGAATAGAGTCAAATAGTGAATTCTCCTTCTGTGTGGGGTGCTTGGCTTTCACACTTTGGCTTAGATCGAATATTGAATTCTCCTTCTGTGTGGGGTGCTTGGCTTGAACACTTTGGCGTAGATCGAATATTGAATTCTCCTTCTGTGTGGGGTGCTTGGCTTGAACACTTTGGCTTATGTCTGGTTTAATTGGCAATGGGGCAATCAGCTTTGGGGCAAATTTTCGACGCCAATGTGCCCCTAGAATTGGATGGAAGGGCGGGTGGGGATAAGTCACTGGAGGCATTGACGTGGGTTCTGAAAAAAATAAAAAATTAGAAAATCAAAATACAATTACATTTTCGCAAAATTGCTTTAAGGGGGTAGTGTCGCGAAAGCAGTCGATTTTGCGCGACTATAAAACTTTTTCAGTGAAAAGTAGGTCATTGTTCTTTATATATTCTAAAAATATGTTTCAAGGCAAATATTTTTGCCAAGTTTCAGAAAAATTGATGCAGCATACAGTTAGCAGTGAAGTCGCAAAGTCGGAAAAATGACGTTTTGAAAACCTAATCACATTCTATAATTTCGTCACAATTAAAAAACTTTTTGTTTAGATTCTTTACACAAAGTAAAAGCACATATACTCTAGTTTATGCACATAAAATTTACTGCAAATTGCTTGAGTGGTTGTGGAGTAATGGCTGTTGTAACTGTGAAACTGTGCGAAACCTGTAAAGCCTGTTTCACACGAGGTGGATTTTCAAGGGGATCCCCAGTGATGTCTGGCTCCCAAATGGTGATCGGTTATAAATATTGGTAGATATTGGTAGTCTAGTGTCTGACAGTGTTTATTTGACACCATATGGCATTTCACTAGTTTCGCAGTGAACGTACCATTTCAAAGCAAAAAGTTCTCATTTTGCAGCCTATGAGCAAAACTGCTTTGGCGACACTACCACCTTAAATCGTTGAGTAATGGGCACAATTTCTGCTTAATTTATTTAAATTAATAAAATTAATTTAATGAAATAAATTTTATAACTCAGCTAAGATTAAACTGCTTTTCAAATAATTCATCACCGTTAGACAAACAATTATCGACCATCTTATTGCAGAAATAAAATACCAATTCTCACCAGTCAAACTGGAATGTCTTTCATTTTCTATGATGGTTATTCGCAGTCTCATGTTGTATTTATGACACAGCCCGCCACGGTCATTGCTGAGTCCGCTCATACTACCATTGGAGGTACCTGAAAATAACAAAAAAACGAAACTATAAATAAACATATTAAAAAAACAATATATTCACTATTTTGGAAGTGAAGTTTAGGGTCAATTGCTGAAAATTAAAAATTTCTGAAAAAAACTTCCGGACAAAACTTTTTTCAAGACGTGTTGTGCACAACAGAAAAGGTGTAAATCACAGAAAATAAAAGTAAATGAATAAAAAATCGTACAGTAATTTTGAAAAAAATTGGTGCGAAGGCCGGGAATCGAACCCGGGACAACTGCTTGGAAGGCAGCTATGTTAACCACTACACCACCTTCGCTTGGAAGGTAGTGTTTTAATTCGCCTTTATATACTTTAGTTGCTGAAGGATTCCTGATATATATTTTTTAAAATAATTTAATGGTTATTAAAAAAAGTATTCTCATGAATTTCTAAACTTTTCTTCGTCCATAGCACAAATATTTAACGTAGCCGCCACCTAGTGACAGAATTGGCCAAGTTGAAAAACACATATCACGTGACACACACTTGTCTGTGTACAATGTGGCTACTGCAAATCTGGTACCGACTGTTTTCACTGTCGAATTTGAAGTGAAATATTATTATTTATTGATAAAAATCAATTATATCCTATTAATTAATTAATAATAAATTACTTATAAAATAATAGGTTTGTCCTGGAGTAAATTCCAGACCGCCTGGGCTTGGGGTGTATTCCCGAAACACGATAGTGGCAAAGGTTTTTTCCAGGGGGTTGAGGCAGCGCGCCACGGGTTTGGCTTCGTGCAGCACACAATGGTGAAAACCAAATTCAGAGACCTGAAAAAAATAAAAATAAAGTAGACGTACTGTACTTTGAATTAGAAACGAATATATAATGTATGTATGTAAATAGTAATTCAGGGGGTTGGGCGTTGTCCCGAACATTTTTTTTGGGGGGGTTCGTCCAAACGTTTAGGTAGCTCACTAGTCACTAGAACGCGAAAAATTTACGACTTGCCTAAAAATTGGTCATTTATTTGCAAAATTTAAAGAGACGTTTTTTACAATTTTTTCCGTTTTTTCTCATTTTTGCAGCATTTTACAGTGATCTAGGACAAATTCTGAGTTACTTGCATTCAGCACGAAGGAGGAGGGGGGGGCTTAGCCCGATGCGTCAAATCTGATGGAGGGAGTTTCCCCCAGACCATACATGTACATCTGTGACCTGAGCTGAAGTAGAGTTCGCAACGGGTCGAAGTTTTTCGACCCAACCCGAGATAGATTCCAAACCGACCCTTCTAACCCGAACCAACCCGACTTCTCGTCAAGCTGCTATACAAAATTTTCTTGTGGTTTTTTTGTTTTTTTGTTATTAGTTTTTCGTGACAATTGACAATTGCGATGATATGCTCCGCGAATCTCCAATCTAGTAGTCATTCCGCCACGAGTTCATTAGCTTGAGAAAATGGTCAAAATTGCAAAATTTAACTTAAAATCCACAATTTATACCCAAAAGTTTTGACCCGAACTGACCCGCTCAACCCACGGGTTGGAAAATCTCTACCAGATCCGACCCGACCCGACCCCATTGCGAACCCTAAGCTGAACTAGTTCAGTCTCCAATGAATGTACCATATAAATGGATAGATATTCCAGTCTGCCCTGTGGATCGGTGTGGTCGTAGTTGGGACAGTGGATATTGAGACGGTCCCTGATTCGAGCCACGTACGCGGTTCGGCGAGGGTCGTGCTCTTGAAATCTGAAACAACAAAAATCAGCGACAATTAGTTGTAATGAAATCACTTGTTTCGTTTTGTCTCAGTGTTCAACATTTTTTGGTCAGACTTTAGATAATACAGGACAGAGCACAGGTCTCATTTGTCTGTGCGGTTTGCCCGTAAAGTTAGACCAGCGATTGACGTAAAGTTTAAATCTGATGAACGATAAAAAGCAGTTTATGTTTTCCTACAAATCTCAAAGGTTGTCTGAGCTTTTGGACAAACACCAAACGATTGGATTTCACTGAGTTTGCCGATTCGCTCTTGTAAGCTGCTGTAGTTTTAGTAGTGTGATTAAGTTGAGGTCAGTGTGCGTATATCGTATTTAATTTTTTTTTTTCTTACCCCCCCTTAGGTTTTTTTTAAATTCTTTTTCTTTTTTTTATAAAAAATAAAAATAATTTTTTCTTTTTTTTTTGTTTTTGGTTTTAATCGGGTTTTGCTTTTTTATTCGCTCTTGTAAGCTGCTGTAGTTTTAGTAGTGTGATTAAGTTGAGGTCAAGTAGTGCGTATATACAGTATTTAGTTGGACAAAAGTTAAACACTGGCGGAGAATGTAAGTTAGTCTTGTAAGTGAAACTTGATAAAGTATCATACTATTCAGTAGTGCTTGTGGTTTATAGGAGGGACTGGAAGTAGAAAACTTATATAATCGATGGATTTCACAAAAGTTTAAGCTTTTGATCATATAAAATATTTTTGAAAAAATTACATTTACATTTTTCGGTAAGAATTGGAAGTACACGGGGAGTCCGGAAAATCAGAGCAAAAGTGAGTAAAAATGTCATATAATTTTTCTTGAGAATTTGGCAAAATTCAGGGTATTTTCAGTCGATCAAATATATATCGACCTTGACGTTTCTTCTGAGTGCCACCTTAACACATTCCTAGCATGATGCCAAGAATACATAATAGTGTCTCACTCGATGGAATAATAAAACTGTGTTCAAGTGTTTACAAATATCAGCTTTCGGCCCATTGTAAACTGGTGGTCACTCTGTGGTCATGTAAATTAATTTGGACTACCGCCTCATATACTTCAGTTTCAATATATACACACCGCCTTGGGAATTCACATGGTGTCAAAATGGACATGATAAACAACAAACTGTTTCGGGGGCTGCATATACAAACTATTAAGTATTCAATAATTTAATAAAATGTATATACATAAAATAAAATGATTAATAAAATGCATCTGGTTTTATCTCTGCTAATCGTACACCTAATATCTGGCGTTAAAAATAGTCATGTGCGCTTTTGGCAATTTTGTTTTTTTTAAGTATTTACGTCCACGTCCATAAGACCTTACACGCATACTTATATTTACCTTAGATTTCTCTTAAAATATGTACATAAATACGTGAAGCCTCAAATTGTGCTTTATGTACCTCACCTCACATAAGTTTCTAAATTGTAAGACTAGGGAAAGTGAAGCAAAGTGGATGTCCAGAACTTGTGTGATTATCTGCTGAACATGAAATCCTTTAAATTGGACTAATGCGTCTCGTGAGAAGTACATAACGTGGACACTGGTCAGTCAACTTCAAGCCAGACACTTCCAATTAAGCACCCCACCCCAATTAGATTTGTCCTCTTGCTCCTCAAATCACCACAAACTATGGTCTGCGACGGAGGGGGTAGGAGTATAAAGGGGGGGGGGGGAGTTTGAATCTCCCATCTGTAGAGTTGGAGTCCAAAAATAGAAGACATTATAAGCACTGGCGGTCCCAGACTTCGATTTCGGGGGGGAAGGAGGTCTGAAGAAATTTTTTCACTTCTTATAATAGCGTTTTTCAGCTTTACGCTATCTTGTTATAGCCGCAGCCATATCAAGGGCAATGAATTAAGTCTGTTTGTAGTAAAAACTAGAGTTCGCAATCGGGTCGGGTTGGTGCGGGTCGGGTCGGGTCGGGTCGGGTCGGGTTGAGATTTTCCAACCCGCGGGTTGTGCGGGTTAGTTCGGGTCAAAAATTTTGGGTATATATCCTTGAGTTTTACCTTAAATTTATCTGTTTTGATGATATTTTCAACCTAATGTACCCGCTGCAGAGTGATGTAACAGCTTTTTCGAGCTCTTATTTCTTTTTAGTCAAAATTAGCTACTGACGTCAATACATGTACTTGGGGTCTCGGTTTGGGGTGGGCTTGTCCCGGATTTTTCCAAATTGTAGGGGGGCTTGTCCCGACGTTGTGGGGGTTATTTTAAATTTTTGCCTACAAATAGGAAATTACATATTTGTAAAATTCGGATATTTTTAGCAATTTTTTCGCTATTTGCTCATTTATCTGAGGCGATTTTTTAGTTTTCGGGAACTTTTTTAGCAACGAGGCTTGCCCCGATGGGTCAAATCTGAGTAAGGCTTGTCCCGGCATCTGAAATCTGGGAGGGGCTTGCCCCCGCCAGACCCCCATGTACATCTGTGCTGTCAGCTGTAGCTTATAAAATCATGAAATATATAAAAAACTGGAAACAAAAAAGTGACAAAGAAATCTCAAGTGTTTGGATAGCAGCTTCAGTAGAAGTCGGGTCGGGTCGGGTCGGGTCGGGTCGGGTCGGGTTAGACACTAGTTCGGGTCGGGTCGGGTTATGAAATCGCGACCCGTTGCGAACTTTAGTAAAAACCAGTGGTGTACCCAGAAAAAAAATTGTCGATTTTTTAATTTTTAGGCCGAATTTGGTCAACTGGAGACGTATCAGAATTTTTTTCCGACAGGAAAATAAAACACATGATGGGAACGTCACATCAGACAGTGTTTTACACAACTAAATACAGCATAATATACTCGTGTAGACATGCAAATGCAGCATAAAGTACTCATGTATACATGTATAGGCTTTGATAAAAGATAATAAAAAGGAATAGTACGCCATAGAGTTGCAGGGGTCTGGAGCCCCCAAGAAAAAAATTGAATTGTGGAAATTTTTGATTTTTAGGCCAAATTTGGTCAATTGGGGACGCATCAGAAAACTTTTCCGGCCGGTCCATAAAAACCAAAGGGGGAACCCTTGTGTAAAATTTCAGTCTGATAAAATTTCGGGGGGGGGGGGGG
>JASANF010008490.1:0-12594 GCA_030248245.1 Trissonchulus sp. WLG1_4
AGTTACTTTTCAACTTTCAGTTACGTATTGCTCTGTGTTTATTACAGAAATTTTCCCAAATAACTACTTGCGATGGCAGTTAAAATGTACACATTCGGTTAATTGGAGATGTATCGGAAGTTTTTTTCCGGCCGGACCATAAAAACCAAAGGGGGGACCCTTGTGTACAATTTCAATCGGAAAAAATTTCGGGGGGGATTCCTCCCATCCCCCCCTGGCTACGCCAAAGGCATTTATGTATGTATGTTTATACAAATCAACACGAAGTATATATATATATATTTACAGCCTGCGCACAAAACCTTATATCCCTTTATATCCAAGCAAAATTATTGAAGCATCACAAATTGAGAAAATGCATCATTCTTTATATATATGCCTGAAGCTGATCTGAGCCCCAACTGTCAAACACTTTGTCAAAGCTACTGCCTAGTACCTCCAAATAAGACATTAGGGACTGGAAAAGCACGCTCGCTTACACTTGAATTCTCACTATGGATTTCAAATTCCGACCTTCTGAAAGAAGTCTACACTACATATATACGCATTACGCATGTATAAATATACATACACACACATCTGATGCAGTTATATAGTTATTATATGTGCCTGCCTCAGTTATTATGGTATTTAAGCTAATTAAACGTAGAGCAAACATCTGTCTCATTCTAACAATGAAAAGGTCAAAAATCTTTCCCCCAACTCTATATTCTAAATCAACGAAACAAGTGTTGAAAATGCACATGAAGCCCGATGAGCTTTGAAGTGTTAGCAATGAACAGTAACCTTTCAGACCAAGTTTTTAAAACGGAAACCCAAACTACAAAACAGAACTAGTGCACCGACATATTTATAGTTTGGGCGACACAAAAATAAACAAGCACTTTAGTCGACGAGCGTAACATTTTTTACACGATGGCAGTCAGTATTATTTTACCGTTTCGGTAAAATGTGGCGCGGCGTACAAATAAAAATCAGCGTCAATTCTACTGGATGAACCAGTGTCTGGTGCTGTACACCTGTGTAGTATATAGACAGCACAAAACGTTAACGCCATTGCTATCCACTTGACTACGTCATAGAGTTGGCAAGGTGTGAAACAACTCGACCTGAGCCCTCGACCCCACTACGACTGACGACGAGATGTGAAATTACTATAGGAAATTTCTGAGCCTTTGATTGTCACTTCTAAATTTTAATTACAAAGCACATTTATATAGACTTTTACAAGAGATTAATTAAAATTTGTAAAAATTGTTTAACCAATCAGTTTCTTAAAAACTTATTGCAACAACAAACCGCAAAATTTTTTAAAGAAAGCAAATTTTAATGTTAAAATCTAAGCTACATTTTGAAAGTTTTCGAACCGAAGTGACCTGCACGCAAAATCAACATCTACATAGTGCGATAAAACTAGCTGAGACAAAACAATACAATGTGAAACCACACTACCGTGACACCTAACTTCTTCACTTGCATGTTCATTACTACTCCCTTCATTGTTGCTCGCAGAATATTAGACGAATATCTAAATGCCACTGCTGTGCTTTGACTTGTGATTATTATTATCGATTGGTAATAGTTTACATAAGCAAGGCAACACACAATCGACACACACAAACACGAGCTGGGCCCGGTTTCATAAAAGATCAGTTGCGATTCATTAGTAACTCTGATATAAGCTAGAAAATAAGTTATAACTTTGCGTTAACTTCATCTTTCTGTTGGAAATTTTCACGACATATTACCAATATGTTAGATAATGTGTGTGTAAACTTTTGTTACATTTGCTTGATGCAGACAAAAGTCTAGCTAAGTCAAAGTCATTCATTAGTCCCAAATATTAGTAAATATTAGTGGTTCTAAAAAATTCACTAATATTTGCAACTAATGAATGACTTCAAGTTAGCTATAGATTTTACTGGATAACTTGATTATTGTGAGATTTGAACCACATGTGGTGTAACATATTGGCTATCTGTCATGAAAATTTCCAGCAGAAATATTGTGTAAAGATCAAGTTATACTCGATTTTTAATGTTGCACCAGTGTTACTAATGAATCGCAATTTATTGTTTATGAAACCGGGCCCTGGTGGCTGTATCACACAGACTAAAAATCAATGCATTGAATCTGAAACTGAGCATGATTTACATGCACTTTTCGTTTCAGTGCATTGACTGAACTTAGTATGCACGGCCGCTGAGGCGTTAACAATAACAACCCGAGAACCATAGCATGCGTTATCCCCTCACCCGTGCTTCAAACAAAGTCAATGCTGTTTCCAATCGTTCTAATCGCAATTCAACATCAAACAGACTACGATCACAGACTGCGGAGAAGTGGTTCAGCAAATGCACTGTCTGCGATAGCCAGCAGTTCACAAAGGCTAATAATCGTTTCTGGTGAATTGGCTCAACCTGAAATAAAACAATATGCACGTGCAGCGGAAGGATATAATACAAGACATCCAAGGGAAAATCGGCGGAAAAGTTGCTCCGCCCATAAATTGCTTCCTGCCCACGTATGCATGGGATATACATTCATGTATATAACGGTGTCAAAATTGTGAAAGGGCCTCTCTGGCCAGTGGCCACACTCTGGGAAGCCTCCACCATGATCCAAAAGAAATTACTCTAAGGTTTGGCAAAATTTTAAACAAAATTGAAAGTGCAATGTTTACCAACTTTTGCCTATAATTTCGAGAGGGGGGCAAAACTTGAATTGAGGCGAGGTTCCCCCCCCCATCTCACTAATACACTCACATATTTTAAGGGGAAAGTTTATGGGGAGGGCACGATGAGGGGCTGTCCCACCATGGATGGGAGGCAGACACCAAAATGGGGTGTGCACCAGAGTTTTTTTTTTGTTCCAAATTATGTTCTTTAGAACACCATTTTCTAAAAAAGAACAGCAAAAAATAAAAAAGAACAACCGTAGAACAGCCAGCTGCAGCCGTGTAAAACCTCAGAATCACGTCTACAGTGCACCAAAATTGTGTCTAATTTCAAAAAATTTTCTGGGGACAGCTATTATATATGTTCTAATGGTCTCTCTCTAGGGATCTTAAAAGAGCGACTGAACTGAACAGTGCATTCTTTTCTTCAGTTTGCAGTCCTGCGAATGTGTAGAGGACTAGGGTATATACTTCATAGTGTTTATAAGCAGCATTTAACAGCGTAAATGTATATGGGGATGGGATGTGGTATGGGGCTTGTCCCAGATTTTTCGAGGAGGAGGGGACGCGTGGTTTGACGTTTGGCGGACTTGATTGAAGGTGCAAAAATACAAAATTTTCAGTGTGAAATTTTTAGCATAAATTTGTCGTTTTCCTCAATTTTTAAAGTAACGAGGTGCTCCTTCCTTTCCAAAATCCTGGCTAGTCCCTGATCTTAACACACCTTAACAATTCTAACGTACAAGATCGTCAGAAGCTAATTTGTGGAAACTACAGACTCGGTTGAAAACTAGCTTTAGCAAGAGGTGGTTTATATTATATAAATTTTGGATTGCCTATCAGCCAAAATTATGGAGACCCCCCCGAAAATTTTTATATAATTATATAATGTAAATTTTGTATATACAATATTTCAAAAAACGCCAATTACACCCAATTTTGCCACAATTCTTGGGACCCTCTCCAACTGCCTTCTCGATTCTGCCATCCATTCCCCAACCTACCCTCATACATGGATAGGGCGTACCGGGGGAGCGGGTGGTGGTGAAGGGAATTCCTCCAACCTGAAATTTTTTCCCAGTCTATTTTTACAGAAGGGTCCCCCCTGTGGTTTTTGGTGCCCCCGAAAAAAATTCCCGATACGTCTCCAATTGACCAAATTTGGCGTAAAAATCCAAAACTCTAAATTTTTTTCTAGGGGCTGCCGCCCCCAGACTCCTGCGACTCCGTAGCTTACTATTCCTTATTATAATCTATCGGCAAAGTGTGGTTTTTTTACGTAAAATACTCCGTATTTACGCAGTGGACCGTAAATTTACGCAGTCAAAAATAAAAATAATTTACGCAGCCTTCATGTGCCCACCGAGCGGCACTAAATAAAACTTAGCCGGAAAGTTTTCCAATGCGTCTCCAATTGACTGAATTTACCCTAAAAACAAAAAATTCTGAAATTTTCGTACTGGGGGCTGAGCCCCCAACCCCTGCAACTTTATTGCCTTGTGTTCCTTACTAAATTGTCTTTCATGAAAGCGTAAGCAAGTGTGTATAAGTGCGTGCACCATCTATTAGCTTACTACGCTTTTATTAGTGTATGGATTTGGCTGTTTATCGTGTGGAAACGGGGATCATTTAAAAAAAATCTGAAAGTTATCCTCCCAGCCTGTTAACCAAATTTGGCTTAAAAAGAGAATAATCTCCAATTTTTTTCCCTGCGACTCTGCGGCTTAGTGGATTTACGCTTGCAATGCGTATTTAGCTGTTGAAATTGATATATACACGGTGCATTTTAACCCATTGCAAAAAATCGAAAAGTCATCCCCCCGAATTTTTTTTCTGGGAACGCAATATTGTAGATGGTTGTATGAATGGAAATTTTGGTTAAAAACATGAGTACAACGCCGTTTAAAACTTTCAGCAAAAAAGAACAAGTCATCGTAAAAAAGAACACTCAAAAATAAAAAAGAACAAGTTTTGAGCAGTGGTCGATTTGAAAAAAAACCCTGGTGTGCACCAAATTCAGGATGAAACACTATTTTTAGGCGAAAAAAAGGTTCTTATAATACGTTAAACTTTACGTTTTTATACGTTACACTGATAACCAAAGTTAACAAAAGGACCCGAAATCAATATATATATACCAAAAGCGACATCACTACAGCTAAAAGTCACTTAAGTTTTGGGTTATGGGGGGCGGGGGAACCCCATCTGAAATGGGGGGTCCGAACCAAATGGAGGGCGACCCTCCCCCAACTAGCAATATGCCAAATTACATGTATGGTAATAATATTATAATATTATACGACACGTATAGACAATATTTATAATATACATCATACATGTAACGGGGTCAAAATTTTGGGGGGCTTCACCGGCCAACTTTTGGGGAACCTCCCCCCCCCCCAGCCCAGATCGACCAAAAATACCCTAAATTTTGCAACATTTTCTAAAAATCTCGCCAACAAGTGCCGTTTTTTTCTAAATTTTGCCCAAATTTTTGGGACCCCCCCCCCCGGGTCCTCGATTTTGGGGGGGTTCCCCCCATCCCCCCGTTATACATGTTCGATATACATTCATACCTACATACATATATATATATATATATATATATATTATATATATATATATATATATATATATATATATATATATATATATATATATATATATATATATATATATATATAAACCATTGACTTTGTGTGTTATGCATAATGACAACTTGACCACAGACGATTATATACATATTATGTAAATGCAGTGAATCTCCGAATCAACATCAGAATCAGTGGATCAAAGACGTACTTGGTCAATGGGAACACCAGTGCCAATGACGTTATCGTCAATCACATTCAAATTAGACATAGGGACAAATCACAGCACGTGCAACAAACCATTTGCCTGAAATTCAATCCATATATATTCCTTTAGGCCCCAAGCAGGGTTTTATTTGAAAATCCGAAGTGCGGATACTTTGCGGACGGCAATTTTTTTGCGGACAGTCGGCAAAATTCATGCATCTATGTTAGGATTTCTATTTGTGCACAATATATATACATATATATTTCATTCTCCACAACAATGGCGTAGCCAGGAAATTTTTTGGGGGTGGGCATGACTTTTCGATTTTTTGAAATGTCTTAAAATGCGCTTAATTGCAATTATATCGCAAAAATCTACACATATTAGCAAATTTCATTAAATAACAATGGTATTTTTTGACCAGAGCGGCACAAAAAGTAAACTGGAGCTCAGAACACTAAAAATTACAAAATCGGCGAGCCGGCGATGGTTCAGAAGCTAGATAATTTGATAATTTTAAAGAGATTTTTGACATTATATACCAACGTCGCAATTCACAAAAAATGTTATTTTTACTACACAAACAGCTAAAATGTTAAAAGGTAGCCTTAGCTATCACATTGGCTTTAGTCATTGTTTCAGAATACGACTTTACCTTCACCTTACCTGTGGGTAAAGTTAGAATAACTTTACCTGCAAGTAATTTTGAGAATACGGCCCCAGAAAAAATGTTGGGGGAACGACTTCTCGATGTTTTAGCAACTTTAACACATTAAACACATTTAACACCCCCCGGGGGGCCAGGGCCCCCCCTCAGCGATCGATTTGGGCCCCCTCGGATAAAAAATTTGGGCCGTGTAGCACCCCCGGGCAAAAAGGAACGTTGGCGCCTTGATCCTGGCTACGCTACTACTGGGCGTGGGTGGCTGTCGGCCTGTCGCAGGAGCGTAGGCAGGGGTATGGGAACGGGAGCATCCACTCAAACGTTTTCCGACTGAAATTTCACACAAAAATCCTCGGATCAAGTGCAGTTGGTGGGGGGAATAGTGGACCTATTTTTTGGAGCAGAGCGCCTTGAGGGAAGCATTTTTTGTAATAGAACCCCTATTTATAAATTTTTATTTTCTGAGCTATGACCCCTTGAAAATTGCATTTTCAGTGTTTTTGGAAGTGAACGTAGGCCAAAGTTCGAAGCCAAAAATGGCTATAATCTTTGTTTTTGGATAATTTTGAGTGCGTTATGATGTTTTAAGGCATCGTCTAGGCTTAGTTGGCAGGATTCTGTAGGCTAAGCTGGCACGTTTTTTTCTGAAAATTTTGATTTTCAATTGCCTATGCCTGAGCCTAAGCCTAAGCCTGTACCTAAGCCTAAGCCTAAGCCTGATACTAAGCCTAAGCCCAAGCCTAAGTTGAGGCCCACTTTGAATTTGGTCAAAAATTGGACGTTTCTGGCGAATTTGGCCAATTTTTCAGCAGGAACCCGGTCAAAGAGCCTTCTTTTTGATTCTAAAAAATTTTAAACAATAATCAGACAACATTTAAACACGATTCGGAAAAAAAACGGAAAAAACAAGCGCTTCGAAAAAAAATTGCGAAAACGTCCCTCATTGAGGGTTCAGATTTCGGGGTGTCATATCTCAGAAAATCCAAAAAATAAAATAGGGGTTCTTGAAGCAAAAATGCTTCCCCCAAGGAGCTCTACTCAAAAAAATAGGTCCACTATATATTCACCCCCTCCCCAACTGCATTTAACCCAAATCCTCCTCTGGTTTTTATGGACCGGCCACAAAAACTAACTTATATAGTGGTGCGGGGAAAAAACCCTATTTTCAACTTTTCGGGTCGTCCTGTGCTCCACATAAATCGGATCCATTAATGCTCGCGGCTGTTATAAACGGCCATCTTTTGCCTAACTGTTGCATTAATAAAATGGATTCTAACCACTCACGTTTCTGAGTAATAGGCCTCGAAACGTCCGGGGAAAAAACCCTAATGCGGGTAAAAAAACCCTATCACTTGTTTTGGTTGTTCTATTAGCTGTGAGAATATATAAACACAATTTTATCGTGTTCTCAAACTCTTAGGCTGCAGTATCGACTAAAAAAACCGTTTCTCCGACAACCATGTGACTCACAATGATTCTTCAAAAATTGACCCTTTTTGGCAGAAATGACTTCTGCCCAAATATGCATTTTTTTCCGTATTTAAAAGCATTAAAAACAGATTTTTGCGCTGATTACGTTGCTATCATTTTTCGTTTCTTGCTGATACAAACATGGGATCAAGTGCAGTTGGGGGGGGGGCCTAGTGGACCTATTTTTTGGAGTAGAGCACCTCAACGGAAGCATTTTTTGTAATAAAACCCCTATCCACAGATTTCAATTTTCTGAGCTATGACCCCTTGGAAAATGCATTTTTTGTGTTTTTGCAAGTGAACGTATATACTAACGTAGGCCAAAGTTTGAAGCCTGAATGGCTATAATCTTTGTTTTTGGATATTTTTGAGTGCGTTTTTGATGTTCTATGGCATCGTCTAGGCTTAGCTGGCAGGATTCTCTACGCTAAGCTGGCAGGATTTTTCCTGAAAATTTTAATTTTTTAGTACCTAAGCCTGAGCCTAAGCCTAAACCTGAACCTAAGCCTAAGCCTAAGCCTGCTACCATGCCTAAGCCTACGCCCCATTCTAAGCCTAAGCCCTAAGCCTAAGCCTAAGCCCAAGCCTAAATTGAGGCCCAGTTTGAATTTGGTCAAAAATTGGACGTTTCTGGTGAATTTGTTCAATTTTTTGGCAGGAATGGGGTCAAGGTGACGTTGTTTTGATTCCAAAAAATTGTAAACATTAACCGACTCCATTTAAACACGTTTAGAGCGCAAAAAATTACGAAAACGTCCCGCACTGAGGTTTCAGATTTCGGGGGGTCGTAACCAGTGGCGGATCCAGGGGGGGGCCCGGGGGCCCCCGGCCCCCCCCCCCCTTTGGGTCTGCCCCCCCCCCTTTGGCAAAGAGGGCCCCCTCAAAGAATTTTCCGATACGTTCCCAATTCATCAAATTTAGCCCCAATTATCCAAAAAATTTCCTGGGGGCTGTCGCCCCCAGGCCCCCAGAACTTTTTGACGTAGTTCTCATTGTTATTATCTGTCGCAAAGGTTCATGCATGTATACATATATGGCTGCATTGTGCCTAGCCTAGCTTTAGCTTTAGCTCTAAATGTGCACTAAATAAAAGGTTTCTAGGCAGCCCTTTTTGTGCAATGGGTTGCAATTTTTGTTAATGCTAACGCAAAAAAATTCAGTTTTTCAAGAGTTGCAGGGGCCTGATGGCGGCAGCCCCAGAATAAAAAATTTAGTTGTTTGGCCGCATTTGGTGGACGCAAACGAAAATCCGTCTGGGAGCGACCCAACATGCACCTCTTGTAAACGTTCCAAAAATTGCTTTTTCAAGGCCCATATTATTTCAAAATTTAAAAAAATCTGTAGCTTCTGGGGGCTGCCGCCCCCAGACCCCCGCATGTCATATGCGCTGGTTTCTTGACAAATGTAGCTTAAATTTACATTTTCAATGCAAATAGTTTTTCAGAATGTAAAAAATCTAACTTCTGGAGGCTGCCGCCCCCCCAGACCCCCGCATGGCATATGCCCTGGTTTCTTGACAAATGTAGCTTGAATTTACATTTTCAATACAAATTGTATTTCAAAATTCTGAAAAAGCTCTAGCTTCTGGGGCTCCGGTCCCAAACACCCGCATATGCACTTTTTTCTCAACAAGTGTAGCCAAGGGCGGACGGTGGGGGGATATAGGGGATATATCCCCCCTTTTGCCAGGAGCAAAAGAAAATTTACTGCATTTACTTGTCTAATACACTGTCTGATGTGACGTTCCCATCTTTTGTTTTAATTTTCCTAAAAAAAATTCTGATACGTCTCTAGTTAACCAAATTCGACCTAAAGTTTACAAAAATCTCCATTTTTTATGGGGGCTGCCGCCCCCAGACCCCTACAACTTTGTGATTTAGTGTTGTTGCATTTTTAAGGCATTTTGTAAGTGTTACATATATAAACTTGCTAAAATATATAAACTTGCTAAAATGTACATTTTACCCCATTACGAAAAATTCCAGTCATCCCCCCCCCCGATATTTTTTCTACTTATATATATATATATATATATATATATATATATATATATACACCACTGTCTCTTGAAAACATCACAACGCAGCAGTGCAGAGTAGTAACGCGGCTTAAGAACGTAGTAAAAAATTAAAATAAGGTAAAAAAGTTTATGCCGTATCCCCCCCTTTTTTGAGGTCACGGTGTAGCTTAAATTTACATTTTCAATGCAAATTGTACTCCAAAATTCTAAAAAAGCTTTAGCTTCTGGGGGCTGCCGCCCCCAGATCCCCGCGACCACGAAAATACCAATATCTTTCAGCATTTCAGCACGCTAAAATTTTTTACATGAAACTGATTGCTCGCTACCCCGCCCCCCGGTCGTCGCCCGAGGTAGGCCCCCCCCTTTGAAAATTTCTGGATCCGCGCCTGGTCGTATCTCTGAAAATCCAAAAAATGAAATAGGGGTTATTTAAGCAAAAATGCTTCCCCAAAGGTGCTCTACTCAAAAAAATAGGGGTTAAATGCAGTTGGGGGGGGGGGAAAATAGTGGACCTACTTTTTTGAGTAGAGCACCTTAGGGGAAGCATTTTTGCTTCAAGAACCCCTATTTCATTTTTTGGATTTTCTGAGATATGACCCCCCGAAATCTGAACCCTCAGTGAGGGACGTTTTACAATTTTTTTTCCGAAGCCCTTGATTTTTGGGGTTAAATGCAGTTGGGGGGGGAAATAGTGGACCTATTTTTTTGAGTAGAGCACCTTGGGGGAAGCATTTTTGCTTCAAGAACGCCTATTTCATTTTTTGGATTTTCTGAGATACAATCCCCCGAAATCTGAACCCTCAGTGAGGGACGTTTTCGCAATTTTTTTCCGAAGCTCTTGTTTTTTCCATTCTAATCGTGTCTAAATGGTGTCAGATTATTGGTTACAATTTTTTAGAATCAAAAAGAAGGCTCTTTGACCGGGTTCCTGCCGAAAAATTGGCCAAATTCGCCAGAAACGTCCAATTTTTGACCAAATTCAAACTTGGCCTTAATTTAGGCTTGGGCTTAGGCTTAGGGCTTAGGCTTAGTAAGGGGCTTAGGCTTAGGCTTAGTATCAGGCTTAGGCTTAGGCTTAGGTTCAGGCTTAGGCTTAGGCTCAGGCTTAGGCAATAAAAATAGAAATTTTCAGAAAAAATCCTGCCAGCTTAGCCTAGAGAATCCTGCCAACTAAGCCTAGACGATGCCTTAAAACATCATAACGCACTAAAAACTATCCAAAAACAAAGATTATAGCCATTTTTGGCTTCGAACTTTGGCCTACGTTCACTTCCAAAAACACTGAAAATGCAATTTTCAAGGGGTCATAGCTCAGAAAATCCAAATTTGTGGATAGGGGTTCTATTCAGTGGCGTATTTAGGGGGGGGGGGGCTGGGTGGGCTGCAGCCCCCCCCCTTAGCGATTTGAGCCCCCCCCTTAAGAGGGTCGCAGCCCCCCCCCTTTCCGAAACTTCAAAAGCTGACAAAAGTGTTTCTGATACAGTAGCGTAGCCAGGATCAAGTTGAGGGAGGGGCCAAAGTGCCTTTTTGCCCGAAATTTCCGAAGTTTGTCTACCGGGGGGGGGGGGGGGGTGCTACGCGACCCAAATTTTTTATCCGAGGGGGGGCCCAAATCGCTGAGGGGGGGCCAAAACCGCTGAGGGGGGGCTTTGGCCCCCCGGGCCCCCCCCTGGCACTGGCTACGCCACTGTTCTGATTCCTCCACAATTGACAAATTCTACCTTCAAAATTTAAAAAATCTCCAGGTTTTTTCCATTCTGTTGATGTTTTTTCGGCTTGGATACCTTTTTTCTTTGTGCATGCCTATATATATGCCAGGTCTATTATCATATTCTGTGCTAATTGATTAATGTCTCACATGTTTGTATAGTTAGATAGGGTAAAAAATACAAAATTAAATACAAAGTATACTATTTTTTGCTTTGCTGCATACATGTTTGTATTTTTTTGTTTGTATTTTTTTGCATACATACTTTTTACGATTTTTTCACTTTTTGTTAATTTTAATTTTTGAAGCATTATTACACCAATCTGCAGTGGCGTAGCCAAAAAAAATTTCGGGGAGGGGGGATGAGTTTTCTTTGTTTTAAAACGTTAAAAATGCATTTAATTGCTTTTTTAACGCAAAAAACGACACATATTAGCAATTTTCGGCCAATTTATAGTTTCTGTATAATAAAATTAGCCACAGTCGACCATTTGGAACTTTGAATAATGATCTGCTAAAGGCAAGTGTATCTCCGCGTCTCGTGTGTCGATTTTCAACCCTAAAATCTGCAACACACATCAGGAGAACGGTCGTTCTTGACGACGGATCAGGAAAAGCCACCTGGCAAAAGCATATTGCAACGATAAATCATCGCAAAACTCCAATTTTTGAACGCAGCCATAAAATAGCCTACGCTGGCCCATAGCACAAAAAGATTCACTCCAACTCTTTAGTTTTGGGGTCTTTTACTCTTCAGTAGTTTTCATTGCAATGTCGATGGTTAAAACCTCAAAAAAGCTCAAACTTCTGGGGGCTGCCGCCCCCAGACCCCCGCATTGCTAAATGCTAGCTGTAGATCCACTACATTTCTTTATTTTTCATGGAAAAAGTGCAATTTTCAATGCAATTTCGATGGTTAAAATCTCAAAAAAGCTTCAACTTCTGGGGGCTGTCGCCCCCAGACCCCCGCATTGCTAAATGCTAGCTGTAGATCCACTACATTTCTTTATTTCATGTAAAAAGAGCAATTTTCAATGCAATTTCGATGGTTAAAATCTTCAAAAAGCTTCAACTTCTGGGGGCTGCCGCCCCCAGACCCCCGCAAAGTTAAGTGCTTGCTGCAGATTCACTATTGTAGTTTATCGATGGTTACAATAACAAGCTCAAAAAAAGGTCCGAGGGTTGCCGTCCCCGCCAGACCCCTTTTGATCGGCGGTGGCTCACAGTTGCTCCGCACCCCCCCCCCCCCGGTCGCA